>PVLD010002523.1:0-163529 GCA_004027595.1 Dinomys branickii
GTATATATGAATATGCATATATGCAGGAGGGCTAACATGGTTCTACTATTGTATTATATCACTTAATGCTAAGCAATAATCGATGACGGGTTATTTGATCAATCTTGTATGTCTGTATGTGTTGTCCTGAACACACACTTCGAAGATATCAATATGTAAAGCAGCAACTATTGGTTTTTTTTTGTTGTTGTTGTTGTTGCTGTTGTTGATGTTTGCCTGTTTTGTTTTTGTCTTTGGATTTTTGGTTTTTGTGTTTTTTTTCTGTTGTTGAGAGGATTAACTGTCTGACTAAATTTGCATGTCTGTATATGGGTTTATATATTTACACTTCGAAGATATCAATGGATAAGGCAATAACCACTGTTGAGATCATATCACCTTGTCTATAGATTAGTTGTGATTGTACTATTTTTTATGCTAATTGGTATCTGTTTGTCAATATGTTTTTGTACTTTTATTTAAAAAAAAAAAAAATTTAAGCCCAATATCACCTACCTTTTACTTTGGGAATGACCCCTCTAGTCCTAATCAGTCTACATAAGAGAAATACATAAGTGGTCCCTCCCTTATCTGTGATTTGACATGCCCAGTTTTAGCCATGGTCAATCTCTGTTTAAAAATCTGTGAGTTAAATTTGTTTGAGACAGGGTCTTGCTATGCAGTTTAGGCTGACCTTGAACTCTCTATGTAACCGAGGCTGGCCTAGAACTTATGGTGATCCCTGTCTCAGCCCCGAGTGCTGGGATTACAGCTGCATGCCACCACACCTGGTTACTGTTTCAAAATATTAAAACTGAAAATCTAAAATTAAACAATTCCTAAGTTTTAAACTGGGCACCATTCTGAGTAGTGATTGTAGGAGCAGTGAGGCAAGACTGGTTGGAGAATGAAGAGCACCTGTGTCATGTGACACTAACTTTGTTAAGTGTATAAATAAACGCCCCTATGGTAGTTGAGCAGTCTCCTTTCTTCCCAGCAGGAGAGAGAGGGCTCCTCCTGACCTCAGCTTTTGTTTCTTATCTTTACTTTCCCCATCCTCCTACTGGGCTTCCCCACAGGAATTCCAAGAGCCCCAGGCAAGTGATGATTCTGACAAGATTCTAGTCACTTGGCCTTCCTGCTTAGAGGTATTCTGTCATGGTACCACACTGTTGTACACTGGGTTCCATTCTACTCAAGGTTTCAGGTATTCACTAGGAATCTTAGAATGTGTAACCAGGAAACTGTGATATTCTCCTAGTGTCACAAAGGTAGCAATTAGCTATCTGCACATTACACTAAATCACAATAGTCAGTTATTAAGCCCAACAATAAAATTCTAATTATGTATGTTTTCCTAAAATGCGGCAGTTAAGTAACAACTGTTTACAACATTTTCTCATCTAATTGATTTGAAGCTCCAAGGTATAAAATTGATTAAAACAGAGCTATTCATATTCAAGCACAAGTAAGCACTAAATCCTTTTAATGATCCTCACTCCCTCCACTGGTCTTCCATTTCACCTCTCAATTCCTAAGGAAGTTTTAAAACAAACAAACAAAAATAACTGAATTTTTAAATAGGAAAAATGTTTTCATTTGATTTATCCATACCTTTTTCAGGGAGAAGGTATATTTATGAATTTTTAATGCTTCATTTCAAAGTTCATAGGCAGATAGAGCTTTTCATAAATCACTAATATATATATAATAAACGGCTGTAACGAACACAGTGGCTTATATTAAATAAGCTCAAACTATGGGCAGAAATTACTCAGTTCACATTTTGCCCACACTGGAATCAGTTTTTATATAATACAATGTGTGCTAGTTACTAGGTAATTTTAAGAATGTATTTTCTTCTCCGATTTACCAGATCTTATGTAGAGAGGCACTGTTGAAAGACAATACTTGATTGCAAAAGTATTAAAACAAAAAAAAATTAAAAATACCTACATGTACATGCATAAATACTCCAAACCAATGAACTGAATAATTTCAAAAATTTGGGAAATAGATTGTTTAAATTAATAGTAAAAATAAAACTAATGGTGCCCAACTGTGACCATTTAACACCACTGACACTTTCTCTGAATATCCCAGACAGTTGGGGATCATTTCATTTTGGAAAACAACATTTGGAGTCACATCCGGTAAAAAAAGATGAGAATGGATGTATGATTTTACTGCAAAAAAGAGAAGCATAATATGTCATCTACGCAAATATATCTATGATTGAAAAGAATGTGGATTTCTCTAGTTAGATTCTATCTTTCACATATATACATATTAACTGTATAGTTAACACCTCTACAATCTCATCATTTCTGTGTCTCTTTAGAGAAAGGTCCATAAAATCTCCTAATATCATTGTCTTGGTTACTTTTTTCTCGTTGCTGAGACAAAATACCCAACACCCAAAATGAAGGAAGTAAAGGTTTATTTAGCTTACAGTTTGTGGAGGTTTCAGTCCTTACTTGGCTGGTTCTGAGGCAGAATGGCACATGGCAGAGGGCAAACTGTTCACGGTAGCAGAGCACAGCAAAAAGCGCAAGCAAAAGGGCGGAATGGCTGCAAGCAGCCCCCTTTTCTCCTCTACATTGTAAACAGTCTACCCCCACCCAGGGGGCGTGAACCTCTCACACAATCTCCATGCCCTCCTCTTCCACAGGCTCAGGATGTTTACAAAGTAAGCATCCCAGCTTCCTGCTGAATCACTCAATTAAACCTCCAGATTCCCCAAGTTGACACAATGTATCAACCATAACAATCATGAAGTTGGTTTTTTACTAGAACCTGTCATCATTATGTAACATAGTGCTCTGAAGCTTTCACTGCAAGTGCAGGAGATGTATGTCTTCATTCTAGATTATCACTATATGAGAGTCTCCCTAACATATTTTTAATGTTACGTCCTAATTGTTGTTATTCATATAGTTTTACTAATTTTCTTATCATTAGTATCTCATAATATTTTCATTCCTTAGTCTTACCTGAACTTAAAGTTTCAGTATTTCTACTACATATTTATCTTATTTTACATTTGTAATACAATATTTCAATCAAGAGAGATGCCTTTCAGCTGTTAAGTTTTACTTCTTGAGTTGACTGCGATTAGTGATATTCTTTGGGTTTATTCTCATGTTCTTAGTTTTCTTTGCTATTTATCCTCCTTTTTTAATGGCTCCTTATTTCCCCTTTTTCTACCTTGCATGGACTGAATTTTAACAGTACTTGATTTTTCTTTCTAATTGTAGGCTTAGAGATTGTTTTCCTTAATGATTATACTCAAAACTTGTAAAATTCATACACAGATTAAAGCACAAAGTTAACACTTTTATACAGACAATATATAAACTTTAGCTTGCTGTATATTTCATCAATATTCCTCCAAAGCTGCAGTTATATTATCATAGATTTTTATTTCATCTTATTTAAAAATTTCTCAAATAAGTCTTATTATTGTTTTATACTGCCAATGGTAGCTAAAGTTCACCCATATTTATGAATTTCTTTGTTCATAAATTCTTTCCCTGTATTCAATGTATTCAATGTATGAATTAAGTCTCCTCCGTTTATTTTCCCATGGCCAGAGAGATAGAATCAGCATCCTATACTACACAGGCAGTGATGAGAATACTCAGGGGATACAAACGCTATCGTCCACTGGGAGTTCAGGCATATAACAAAATTTTAGAAACTTTCCTGTGCATATGTGCAGATATTACACTGTAGGGAGTCCACACCATTATCATTCTATGTCTTAAATATCTTCTTATCTAGATCACAGAGGCCAGTAGCACTCCATCAGCACTACTAACCAGACAACAAAACTTTAGCTCATTAAGTGTAACTCTTTTTACTTTTTTTGCATCATTTAAACTGAATTCTTACTATGATACATAAAAGTTTTCATTATTTAGTCTGTATTTACATTTCTAAATTCATATTGCATCAAGTCAGGAACCTGTAACTATTTTCAGTACAGTTCTTGTACTGAGCAAAGTCAGAGAAAGGAAAATAAGAATAGTTTGAAGAGGGCTGTGATTCATTCAGATACAGTGATTCAGCATCTGATAGACCCAGACAGGAACAATTTTTTAAAAAAGGTCTGTATTTACCTCAGATTTAAAAACTCTGCTAATGACACCTGCCACAAAAGGAAATTTGCTGTTGAATCTCATCTGAGTAATTGTTATCTTTGAGGGGTAGGAATTAAAAAAAAACCATATATATATAGAGAGAGAGAGAGAGAGAGAGAGTTATAAAAGTTTGTGAAGTTAATAAATAAAATTTTGAAAAAAAAATTCCAGGTGTTCTTAGAAGTGTGATGAATACTTATTTTTTTCTTGAAACTGTATGATCAAGCTCCTCTAAGTAATCATTACTTTTCTTTCAGACTCTATGTAAAATCTTTAGATACACGGATTCTACATTTTAGAAGATCTGCAGTTGAGGGCCTGGCATGGTGGGATACACCTGTAATCTCAGCACTTGGGAAACGACTAAGGCAGGAAGATCGCTCCTTTTGGTATTATTAAATGTATCTTACAAGTTGTGCAGTTACAGTCCTTGGATAGTTTGATTTGTCTGTTTTCTGTTTTTTTGTGTGTTTTTCAATTCAGGATTCTTCTATCTGATGTGTCTTCAAGCTCAGAGATTCTTTCCATGGGTGTATCCAGTCTATTAGTAAGTCAATGAAAGAAATTCATTTCTGGTACATTGTTTGCAGGGTAAGTTTTAGATTTATAGTGAAATCTGATTGGAAACTACAGAGTTCTCTTCAAAGCCTGTGAACCCCCTTGCCCCTACTACTGACAACCCATACTGCAGTTTATCTATTACCCATAACGACTATTTGGGTTGTTTTCAGTTTTTGACTATGAATAAAAACACCGAGTTACTCTAATATATGTCTTTTGTATACATACATATCCTGTTTTAGATCTACTATGCATATTATTTCTAAGAGCACAGTTTTCTCTTTATAGTAAGCTCTAAGGGCAGGTAATATGGTTTCTTTGCTTTTATTTTCAAAATTGTACTATTTTACTATCTTTACTATTTAATATAAACTTTAGAATCAATTCTATATGGAAAGAATCTTACAGGGTTTTATTAGAATTGATATAAGCCTATAATTAATCTGGGGAGAATTCACCTTTCTAGTATACTAAATTTCCTAATTCATAAATACAGTATCTCCATTTACTTCGGTTGGTTTTTATTTCTTCTGTGAGCATTTTGTAGTTTTCAGTATACAGATCTTGCATTTTATTGGATTTATACCTAAGAATTTTATTTTAGGGTGGGACACAACTGTCTATATTTTATTTTAAATTTTGCTTTCAACTCTTCACTGATAGCAGATATACAAAGACAGCTGATTTCTGGGTACTGATGTTGCAGCTTGTGGCTTACCAATATCATTTATTATTTCTAACACTGTAGATTTCTTACGATTTTGTATTATAGACCATTATGTCGTCTTCAAGAGGACAGATTCACTTTTTAACTTTCAATCTTACTTGTATATTATTTCTTTTACTTGATTTGTGGTGCTATGATTTTTTCAGTTCAATATTCAACAGGAGTGATAAGACCACATTCTTAACTTGCACCTACAGGATTAAACATTCGGTAATGTGCCATTTGCTATTTGCAGGTTATACATTCTTTAGCAAGAGTAAGAAGTTTCTTTTCTGTGTTTTCTGAGATTTTAATCATGAGTGGGTAATGCACTGTGTGTATTCTTTTCGCAACAACTAGTATGTTTTTCTTTAAACTGTAAATGCTATTAATCCTCTAAACCTTGCCTTCCTAGACCACATCTGGTGAGTATATATTACATTTTTTTACACTACTGTATTTCATTTGCTAATTTTTGTTAAGCATTTTTGAATTTACATTGATAAAGAATATTGGTCTGTTGTTCTTCAGTAGCAGTTCTGCTGACCTCATGAGTTTGCAAGTGTTCCCTGAACATTTTGTGAATGAAATTACAAGTACGGTCAATTAGTTCTTAATGCAATTTATGTAGAAGGCTGGTAACTTTTTGCACTCACACTTTTTGCCATTTCCAGGTACATTTTGTTTCTTATGTATGTGACGGATTGACAACTGCTGGGCAACTTGTAACATCCAGCTGAACTCAATCAGCGTGGTGCTAGGTATAGAGGCCCACCCTAGGACTGCTGCCAACAAAATAAAAAGAACTGGAGAGGTGCTGTTAGGGTGTTGTTGGTTCTCCTGATGGGGCTTGTCATGTTGGCTTTCCTAATACGAACTCAGCTGTTCTCATCATTGGAGGAGCTCGGTACCTTGTTGTCACTTTTCACTTTGGGGGGGCTCTGGTCCTTACTTTGGTCCTTACTTTGAACACTGCTTCCTGGCACTGGAGGGGAAGATGGTGCACCGGAGAAACTTGTCGCTCTGGCTTTCCTGAGATGTACTTGGCTGTTCTCATCACCGGAGCAGCTCAGAACCTCATTGTTGCTGAGGATGGCTGTGGTACTTAGAGTTTTGGTCCTTACTTTCCATACTGCTTCTTGGCTCCAGTGCAGATCCTTCATCCTGCTGGCGCAGACTTTCTAGTTTCTATCACTGACCTTTGGGCCTTCTTGGCACAGATCCTTGATACAGACTTGCATGAAGCACTGTCATGGGCTCTAAGTGTTCATCTGGACACACGCAGGACACTGGCATGGGATCCAGGCCCTCAGCTGGATTCCTTGGTCTTTAGTGTGTGGACAGATTTCCTGCACTCTCTTTGCATATGACTCTGTGGGTGACTATGATAAATTCATCCTGTAAGTTATATATCCTGTATTGTTTCCCTTGCAAACCCCGACTACAACAATGTAGAAGAAACTTTTTACCTGGTATTAAAGTACTTTGTTCTGAAAAACTTAACTGTTCTCTTATTCCTCATTTTTCTGCTTTTAAAAATGAACATTCTCTCAGAATGGGAAAAAGTTATCTAGATTTCTTAGAACTCCGTATCTTAGAAAAAAATGTTTATTTTTATTTTCTCCATAAGCTTGTCTGTCATATACTATGAGTATTAGATTTACAATGTACTCCTGAATGGAACAACTAATTGCTTCCATTCACCAGTAATAAAGTTTTTCTTGGTTCCCAGAAGGTCAAAATGATATATTCCTGGGAAGAGTAATGAATTTACGGAAAAGCTAACTAAATGGCCCAAAGACCTCTACAGTGACCTGGTTTGTAAACTCAGAGACACTAATGTTCACTTCCAAAAGAAAAAGACCTGGGATCTTTAGTCATCTGCCAGAATAAAGTTTTGTTGCACATGTATTACTTGTCCATATGGCTCTCAGCATGTTGCCTACATTAGGGAGGCAGGGAGGATTGAACACTGAAGCAGTGATGCTACTCTGGATAACTGCGCTGAGTAAAAGAAAGCTAACATGTTTAAAAGGTGCCTGAGCATCCACCCACCTTTCCTTCTGTATCTACCTATATGTCTACCTATTTATGTATTCATGAAAGTCAGGTTTACATCTGAAGTACACTAGTCACAGTTTCTGAATTAATACACTGATTCTGGCTGTTTTTTTGAGGAAAACATTTTCATTTTTGTTTTCATCCATAAAAGACATTTTAACCAAAAATTGAACTATGGGTTTGTTTTTCCCCTTCTGGGCACTTAAATGTGTGTGTAGGGGCTTTACTGATTTCCTGGCCTATGGCCTGTATAGTTTCAAAATAAAAGTCTTGTTACAGTTTTTAACTTATACATAATTTTGTTTGGACTGGATTATCAAGATTTCTCTTTCAGTAGTTTGACTGTGATATGTGCAAGACTTCTTTTGAAATCTGTTTTTGTTTTATTCTTGTTGGGTTTTTCAGAGCTTCTGGGATCTGTGGTTTGGTGGTATCATGGTTTGTGTCTGGATAACCCCTAAAGCCTCGTGCAGTCATGGGGGTGGGCTTCCACAGTTTGTGGCTGATTCATGTCCAATTCTGGGATAATGGGGGCGAGTGCTACACCCATCCTAGTGGGCAGGTAGCCTGCATACAGTATCAGGCAGGAAAAGAGGTTGGCTTGCTGTCTCTCTGTGTCTCCCCCTCTCTCTGCTCTAGTTGCTTTTGCTGTCTTTTGCCAGCCATACCACCCTGCCTTGGAGCCAGCTGGTTAAGGACTATGAGCTGAATAAACCTTTCTTTCCTTAATTTTGGGCATCAGGTATTTTGCCTCAGCAACGAGAGAACAGTAACTATGACAAATGGCTTCATAAACCTAGAAAAACACAACCATTATCTCTTTCTTCTCTTGCAGCTCCATTTATACCACTGCCTCACAATGTCTTAATGTTACTTTGTTCTGTTTTTCCCTCCAAGCCTTTGTTTCATTTTATGTAATTTCTACTGATCAGTCTTCATCAAAAGAATTCTTTCTTCTTGCTTCAAGGCTACCAAACACTTTCCATTCCTTAGCTGAAATTCCATTTTTTCAAACATGTTGTCTACCTTTCGCACTAGATCTTTTAACATTTTAATCATTTATTTTTTAAATTTCTTTCTCCTACCCCAGTACTGGGTTAGTGATTTGGCAGGGGGATTTCAATGTCTTTTATGTCAAATAATTTTTTATTACATGTAAGAGGCCTTGCATAAAACAGCAAAAACTGAGCTGAATATTTTGCCTATAAATAGATATGCCTATTTTTCTCTTAGGACATTAGTATAAAGAAATCAACCAAGCCAGTGGGTTAGTTAGGTTTAGGGTGTTAAGTTGACCATCAATGGACCCCAATGAAATGTTTCTTGAGTAATGAGTTCCTGTTAACTTTTGCTTGGTGTTGTCTGGGGTGCCAGGCAATTTTTCCTTGGTGTACCTCATCTACCCTTAGTTTTTAAAACTCTCCATAGTTCTGAGTATAAGACGGTTATTTCTCTATGTTACTGTTCCTCCTTGAGCAAAGATTGTTCTTATTTTGACTCTAGGATTCAACCTGGGGTAGGGATTCTCAGTGCTTCTTTTCAAAAGTTTTAAGGCACATGTACCTAAGCTCAACATATGGAGTGTTCTTAATGTTCATGTTCCTAACCATCATGGCAGCCAAATCTGTACACAAAATCTGAGAGGAGAGAGTTACTGTCACTTTGTCAGTGAGTGTAGATCTTGACTTTGTGTGGAGTCGGGTCCTTGTTTCAAATTTTCCTAGTTTAATACTTCTGGCTCCACATGATTTTTCCTACAGGTGCTCCAGCATGAATGCTTATATGCCAAAGGCAGGGCAGAGTGACCTGGTGCATCTGTTCTTCTGCATAGTCAGGAAGAAGTAAGTGTGCACTCCTTTTGTGCCTTAGGGTTCCAGTCATTCTACACTGACATGCCATGCCACATCTGGCCTTTAGAAATGCATACTAAATTTAGAAGGTAAGGAATGAAAGAAGTACGAGTAAGAAAGAAAAAGGTACAGAGAGAAGAAAGAAAAAGGAAAAGATGGAGGGAGAGGAAGAAAAAGAGAAAAAGGAGGGAAAGCAGGAAATTGAGAAAACCGAGGAGCAACAAAGACATTCCTGCAAGTCTGAACTCCTCTCTATACTCATAGATGATTCTTAAATAGCAAAAAGTCCAGGTTTTTAAATTTCCATATGAATTTATGAAAAGTTCCCTGTTTTACTAAAAGTCATTTCATTTATATAATAAACATTTTTAAAGACTAATTCATCAATACAAACTTTCAGCAATGACTTTTTGACTGGTACTATCCATTTTCCAGTTCTCTAGCATATATAAACCCCTATCTTTATTTGCCCCAATTACCTAAACTACTAGATTAGTACACTGCAGACGTTTTTGCTTGAAAGAATATTGTACTATTACATGTTCATAAATTTTTTAGTTGATAAGTAATGTGCTCCAGAGCAGTATTAACTTGTTATTAAGATAGTCTCAGAAAGGGTGGGAGGAACAAATTCTGTAAGTTTAATGTAGTATAACTTTGGCAATTGCATTTCTAGGGCACTACTATTGTACTAGTTGGTTTTATATTATTTGTGCTTTCTCATTCCCTCTATGCCAAAAGCTTCACAGTGCAAATTCAGTTAATCAATTCATATATGAAAAAAGAGCCCATTTAATCTGACAGAGCATATTTTTTAAATTAAAAGTGTTAATATGCATCCTAATAACCAACTCATTTCTGAATTGTAATTCTATGACAGATAATGCCTAGACATGGTGTAAAGGTTATTGCCTAGTTGAAATAAGATTTATTTTCTACATTTTGTACTGATGCTTTGCGTCTTTGCTTCTATGAGACTTATTCTCAGTAACAATGTATACTTTTATGGGGCAATACTCAGAAGAGGAAAGTACTTTAAAGAGAAAATTCTATCTACTTCCACTGTTTCACTTAAATATCTAAAGTGAAACTCTACAACATACTGTAAAATACAATTTTTCTAATGGCATTTTACTTTTAATAGAAATGCCCATAAGACAGAGAATGACAGGATGTTACTCTAGCATGATCATTTAGAATGATCCCCTTGTTGATAGTCCTGAGGTTTTTATACCCTAGAATTATGTACTAAATTAAAATTCAGGACAATGAGGGAGATGTCTTTCTTTTGTAAAGTATGAGAAAAGCTATAGTAAAAGCTGAAGTGGAAAAGAACTGACATGACACCCGAAGCTTCACTGCAGGCATATCAACTGACATATACAGTTACAGGATCTAACATTAATTCTCTTCACTCTATTCATGTCTACACACATCTTAACAGTGTTACTATTTTACCAGGGTTTCCTGACACTGTTTTGAAGATCTTTGCTTTAGAGTAGAAGCATTTAAATAGGTATTTCCATAACATTTTTGGAACCATGTATATAAAAGCAGTAGTAGCTTTATGTAGAATTTTTTTCTACATGCTTTCAAAGCAGTGGAAGTCACTGACAATGATATAACTAGCTAGATACACTGTTACTTACTGTATATGCAATAATTTTTTATAAATAAAGGATGATCACTTAGAGATTTAATAATCATATAAAGAGAGGCCCTTTATTCATTCACTAGCATAAGAATTCATCCAATGGTATATTAATTATCTATTACCACCAAATTACTATGTAAGTAACTTTCAAAATTTAGTGGCTTGGAACATTCATTTCCTCACATTGACTTGGAGCAGCTTAGGTCACTTGTTTATGTGTGTGGAGCTTGAGTAGGCCAGAGCAAGTAGACTCTATTCCAAGTGTCCTCCCGAGATGGGCAACTGGCTTAGGTATAGTCTCCTTTTGATCACAGCAGAGGAGCAAGAGTAAGCAAGCCCAACTCTGCACACATTTCACATTTCTGCTTCATTTACCATCACTGCAGTCAAAACAAGTCAGATTACCATGCTCTGAGTAACATGGCCAACCTCTGGCCCACAGAGAAACAGGGAGAGGTGAAGAATTAAAACCATCTTAAGAATTAAGATAAATTTCTGTAAAGATTTAACACAAATCTTTTAACAACTTATATAGCTTGATATTAATAGAGAACAATTAATCAGCTCTGTTCTTAAAGCATAATTAGTAGTCTAATAGGTAATTTATAGGGCTTAATATTAATTAAAAACTATAAAAGAGACAGACTTGACATTTAAAATATTAATTGGTAGCTAGGTATATAGCTCAGGGGCACAGCGCCTGCCTGGCAAGTGCAAGGTCCTGAGTTTGATTCCTGGTACAAAAAAACAAAAAAACAAAAAAACCCCCAAAACAACTAATTAAAACTATTAATTGATGTGTATATATTACATTTATAAACCAGAAGGTCACAAAAAGATGAGAAGGTATACACTAAATGGAAAGGAAGCTGGCTCAGATAGGCTTTCAGGAGATTGCTTGGTAATAGTGAAATGGTAATCTATGTATTCTAATTTAAACTCACATCTTATAGGGTAAAAAAGGTAGTATGTTTAATTCATTTAGGCTTTTAATGATTATGTATTCACAGTGTCCCTGTCTAAACATTTTAACTCATCTATCAGCGACTAAATGTTGTATTTCCTACATGGCCCTCTATAACATACACTCTTCTTAAAATCCTCACTCCAATTCTCACTAAAGAAAATAATCTGTATGATTTGTCACTCCACTACATATAATGTATGTGCGTATCAGAACTTTGCAACATGTATTAGCTTTGTATCACTGTAACAGAATCTCTGACAAAATCAACTTGAATGGGAGAAATGTCTATTATGGCTTATAGCCACTTGCCTCCACTGCTTTTCGTCCGTGGTGAGGCAGAAGATTACGGTGGGAGTATGTGGCAGAGCAAAGCTACTCACATGGCAGCCAGAGGCAAAGAGGGAGAGCAAAGGGCCCAGGTCCCAATAACTCTTTCCAGGGCACAACCCCAGAGAGCTACTCTCTTTCCAGTCTAGCCACCCACCTCCTAAGGTCTACCACCTTCTAATAGTGCTTGCTGTCACTACTAGAACCAAGCTTTCGACAAGTGTTTGGTGGAACATTTAAGATCCAAACCAGAACACAAAAGAAAATGAAACCAACAATCAAGGTTTGAATCAAGAAAAATGACTCCTTTTACATTTTTAAAAACATTTAAAGAAGTTTGTATGATAGACTGATAATACTCACAATAATAAGCCAGGTTTACAATTCAAATTTTAAAAATCTCAATGAGAAAAAACACATTTTTCCAGGCCTCTTTCAATAAAACACATATGAAGATGTACAAACATTTTCTTCTAAGGATGTATCTCTGAGGAAACCACCATCTTGGTTATTCTGGCCTAGTGCTTATTTTAGCTGCCTTTAAACCAAACTCACAGTAGCTATAGTTTAGGTTGAGTGCAGTGTTTGGCGCTTGCTAAAAGGAACACACGTGACACTGCTAACAGTGAAGTTCATGGAATCCACTGGGAACGGAAACAATAAAAATTAAACAATTTTGACAAAGCCTCATTCTTTTATGAAGAAAATCTCAAGGGCTACTACGGTGTTCACTGAATTAAGCCTTTGCACTTATAACTGTCACAATATAAGTCCACTTTAAGACATTTCTGTGATATTTTAAAGTTATAAAAAAGATTTAATGATATTTTTCTGTTTACTGGCTCGATGTTATTTTGAGCATTTACTTAAATTGTTTATATAAAAACATACATACATTTTTAATCCTTTCAAAAATCTTTCTGTGACTTGAAAACATAGTTTGCATACATTAGAGTATGAAAAGCTTTGATCTCCTTGTAACTACCATGTGGTTGTGAATTATTTCTATACCTTAAAACTTTTCTGTGTATCACATTTTCTTTTTCTCTACCTGAGAAGTAGGCCTATTCTTTTTTTTTTTTTTTTTTTGCGGTACTGGGGATCGAACTCAGGACCCTGCGCTTGCTAGGCAAGCGCTTATTCCACTGAGCTATATCCCCAGCCCCAAAGTAGGCCTATTCTTGAAGTTATGTATTTATTCTCTTTCCTTGCTGTATGGTTTGACCATCAATGCATATATTTTAAATACACTACTTGTATTGCATGCTCATGAATGCAACAATAAGGTACATCTTCTGAGACTTCTTACTTTCACTCAACATTTATGTTACTCATTGACCTAGATTCATGGACCTGTCATTCATTCATTTTCATAGGTATATACATTCTACAGTGTGAATGTCCTATCAGTAAACGTGTATTGTTTCAGGTTTTTATTACTAAAAATAATGCCACAATACACATTATGTAATTATGTTTTTCTTAGGCAAGGCTGTGAAAACTTCAGAGTACCTAAGAATCAACTGAACGCCTGTTACAGCAGTTTCCTGAAGTCCACTTCCAGGAACCCTGGTTTCGTAGGGTGGGGTTTCAGAACTTCTGCTTTCCACAGCCCCCAGGTGACGTCAATGCCATGGTGCACAGACCACTCTGAACAGCAAAGCTGCCATACTGAAAAGCAAGGCTGCAGGTATAATATAGCTACCTTTTTTGTTTTAAAGGATCTAATCATGCAGTCTGTATACTAATGTATTATCATTTATGTATTCTAAATATCTTCTCCCAAATGACTTTAGAAAATTCTCTTTTAAATATAATTTGAATAGTTTTTAATTCAATTGTAAACAAAAGCCTCACATTTCATTTATACTGTAAAGTCTTCTCTAACACAAGACCATGAAGCTATTTTCTAATATTATGTACTGAATATTTGATAGCTTTAGTGTTCACATTTAAATTGCTTAGTCATCTGGAATTGATTTTGTGTATGGTGTGAGGTAGAAGTCCAATTTAATTTTCACATACAGATATCAACAGTCCAAGCATAGGAGTAGCATCACCCCCAAACCTTATGCAGTACCTTCCTGGGCAAATACCAAATACCTATATATTTGTAGGCTTGGTTCTGTATCATTAAACTATCTACATTTGAGCTCAAATAAAACTTGTACTTTTCCATACCCTTGTTTTAAATGTGTCACCCATAAATATGTTATTGTGTTCTGAACATTAACGTTAATGCCTCCTTTTCCCTGGAGCTATTATCAATTTCTATTTACGTACTATAATTAGGAATATTTGAACTTCTATTTACCATCTTATTTTTGCCTTTTAGTCAACTTGAATTTTTTATGGTTTCTTCCATAAAAAATTTTCCTTCCTTCCTTTCTTTTCAATTACCCAATATTCTACTATCCTTTCTCCCATAATAGTTTATACTTTGTGTTTTAGCTCTATTATTTCAGTGGGTTCTCTGAAATATGCATCGTGCAGTCTGTAATTACACAGTACTTACAGTAATTACTCAATGCGTAATTATCATCTCTATAATATTAGTAACTGGTGAATATATCTTGTATCTTAAACTTATCTACATTTAACAGGAATACTACAAATTTTTTTTGTGAGTCCCATTTTTAAAAAGACCTGGCTAGATGGACAGTTATACCCTGAAAAAAAAGATAGCTATAAATAGACAGAAGAGTTACTAGGCGCTTCTAAGTTATTTTTGTTTAGCAGTATCAAAAGTTCATTTTTGTTTAACAAGGTAATAGAGTAATTTGCTTCCTAAATATTGGCTTTACACGTACCTCTTCCATTTGAGTTTGCTCAAATTACTTGGAAACGTGAAAATTAAATGTCTTTTTTAATTCCTAAAGTAGGAAAACTTATAGAGGAACAGGAATGGGGAACAGGAATAGCTCTTGAGAGACAGGCAGGGTCTCAAATGGATTGCCTGCAAGGGAATTGCTTTTGATATTCATTTTTTCTTATTATTCATGAAATATAGGTAATTGAAATACATAGTCATGAATGTTATGGCATTAATCAAGATTTACTGAAGAATGATTCATTAAGTTAACTTATTTAAAGGGTGAAGGAAGGGACATTATTCCTATGGATAATTCTCTGTAAAATAAAAGACAAGGCAGATTTATCATCTTAACAAATCTAAAATATTATCTTACTTCAGTAAGATGGGACTATATACTAAAATATACTCAGCTTATAAACGTCGAAGTTTCTCCCTGTTAACCTCATGAAATGTATTAAATCATGGCTCCTAAAGAGCAGGTTCTTAAGCGGAAAGGAATTAACGATGCCTTAGTAACTGCGCTTTTTAGGGGACAAAGGGAGCAGATAGGTAGTCCATAAACTGACTTGAGAAATTATATGCATTTTATACAGTATATTAATCTTGACAATATTCGTACTTCCTATTTATTAAGTTTATTAAATTACAAGATGTTTCAACCTACCCTGTAAGCAAAGCTGTTACTAAAACCAGTATACTAGAAATTCTGTTTAACCTTATAATGTTCTCCCAAAATGAAATAAAAGAAACATGAATTAACTGCAACAAACACAAATGTATGATCTACGTAAAACAGGCAAGAAAGGTTACAGCTAACACAATGCACTGCATAACTTCTCAAGAAGATTCCACTGCCCTTGCAACAGAATGTTACAATATAACTAGTTGGTAGCTCACATAGTAATTCAATACTTTTCATGACTACAATAGCAATGTTTAAGAAAAAGCGTCCCATTCCTAATATCACAGAAGATATTTAACAAGCAACTTCATCAGTATGACTCTCTACTGCTCTCAGTGGTAAACAGTACAGTAACACGTAGACATACAGTTTACACAGAAACATGTAGTTAACAGTCTACATTCTACGAAATGTTTCTATTCTAAATGAAGACAATGTCAGTCATTGTTTCCTAAGACTGAAGGTTTATTCTGAGGTTAAATCATATTTCAGCCAGGGAAAGGTGAAATTAAAAGTTACAAATAAAAACAAGGAGTACATGCCCCCATTAATGTCTTGCTCTGCTGCTTCCTCCTATTTAAGACCACCTTAGAGTTTTAAATTCCAAACCACACTGTAGTAGAAATGACTTATGGCACACAGCATCCACTTTACAGTTTACAGCCCAGGGAAGATGAAAAGTTAAAACACTATATTGCATAGGTCCCCTTGCAGTTACACTTCTACACATAAATTTGATTCTGCTAATCAGATGCAATTTACGTAAGATTTGGAAGAGCAGTATTATGTAGTCATGCCCCTGTTGTAGATGCTTCCTTTGCAGGGACAATATAAAA
Source organism: Dinomys branickii (assembly GCA_004027595.1). Classification (NCBI taxonomy): domain Eukaryota; kingdom Metazoa; phylum Chordata; class Mammalia; order Rodentia; family Dinomyidae; genus Dinomys; species Dinomys branickii. Next base: position 16,581 of record PVLD010002523.1, read on the forward strand.
GACACAGGAGTTTCTCAGCTCTAGTTCTGAGGCTGCCAACCCCTTTGATTATCACAATGTTATGTTGTGGTTTCAGCAGCTGAGAAATAACAGTTTCTTTGGTCTATGTATTCTGTATTGAACTAATGGTAATCCTGCATTGGTCTCTACTATAGAATAGTTCTCCAGTCTTACAAATAAGTAAATATTGCTAAGAACACTAGGAAATATAAGGTGTCCTCGTCAAGAGCAGCCCCCATTTGTGTCCTCCCTACACACGCGCGCGTGCGCGCGCGCACACACACACACACACACACACACACACACACACGACAGGTGAAAAGAAAGGCTGATGTAAAAGAAGACCAGAATTGAAGTCAGGAATGTAAAGAGGGTAATTACTGCCAGCATTACAGGAAATAAAAGCATTTTAAATGAATGTTCTGAACACCTTTGTAGCAAAGCAGAAAACTCTCATTGCCAAATTCCCAGAAAGGCAGTAACTCTCAAAACTGACTTCAATAATATCTGAGTATATCTAGAGCTAAAAAAAATTGAACCGGAAATTTAAAACCTTTCCACAAAGAAAAGCCCAGGCTCAGATGGCTTCTCCGATGAATTCTATCAAATATTTATAAAGAAACAACACCACTTCTACAAACACTCAGAGAACAGAGAGGAATTCTTGTCAAGATCAATATACTTAACTATCGGGGCCAAATAACGTAAGAAAACAACAGATGAACAACCTTCATTAATAGAAAATCAGCAACATGAAAATTACTTTATACCACGGCTATGATGAATTTTATCCAGGAGTGAAATGGTATTTTAATTTAACAAGCAAAACAAAACCAACTAGCAATTACATTGCCTATTATTACGTGAAAGGACATAAGGCACAGGATCATTTCAACAGAGGAAAGAAAAGAGCATACTACAAAGTGCAACACGTAGCAAACCAGGAAGTGATAAAAAATTCTCAATCTGATAAAATATATCTGTGAGATTAAAAAAAGAACCTCATACTAATAATTGTGAAGGACTGTTTTCCTTTATGATAAGGAAGCCTCTTTTAGCCATTCCTTCTATTCAACAACGCACCTGATCTTCTAGTTAATAAGTAAAAAAGACATTCACAAATTGTTCAAGTTTGGGATGGTATGACCTTACACAGAGAGAATACCAGGAAAACCACAAAATGAATACAAAGTAGCAGAGTTGAAATGTATGATCAATACACAAAAACCAATTTTATTTCTGTACACTGGCAATGAAGACACCAAAAAAACTGCACAGTGGAACTACAAGTTAAAAAAATTAATAAATTTAACAAATAAACACTTGTACACTGAAAATCCTAAAATACCAGTGTGATGTTAAAATGGTTAAAAAGAGGATTATGTAGAAAAATTCAATTTGTGGATATAGATATAACATTAGCAGTGAAATACAGAAGTTTATCAAAAGATTCTACATTATGCCAAGCCACAGTTTATCTGAGAAACAAAAGAGAAGATCAGAAAATGCATGAACATGATTATGTCAACATACTGAGCCACATGCTTACTAAATTAAGGATAAAAGGCACTTAATCAAATGATCCACTGGGTTCTAAATAAGAAATAGTAAAATAAAATTAATTGAATAAAGATTGTTTTCCAAAAGTAGAAAACCTATACAGCAAGATACCAAAGTCTGACTAAATGAAATAAATGGTGGCTGGGCATGGTGACACATGCCTGTAATCCCAGCCCTTGGGAGGCTGAGGAAGGAGGACGGCCATGAGTTTGAGGCCAGCATGGGCTATACAGTGTGTTCAAGGACAAGCTGGCCAGAAACAACCAGAATCTCAATGAAATAAAGTATAAAATCTCATTAAAAACCAGAAAGCAATCCAAACAAAAGACATCTCGCCAGACACGGTGGTGCACGCCTGTAATCCTAGCACTCGGGAGGCTGAGGCAGGAGGACTGCACCAACACTGGGGCCATCCTAGGCTAGTGAAGTCAAGGTCAGCCTGAGCTGCACAGCAATACCTTGTCTCCCTGAAAAAAAAGACATCCCCTGAAGGTGTATGGGAAGACAAATCGCTTCTTGGCCTTTTGGCTAAGATCAAGTGTAGGTGTATGTGAAGACATAAAATCTAAATATTATCAAAATTAGCAAATAAATAAATGCAATTTTGATGAAAATACTAAAAACTTTTTCTAGACTTGGAAAAATACAAATCTTAAAGCTTCCAGGGAAAGGTAAGTGATAAAATTAAGTAAGAAATGTATGAAAATTTAAAATAGACAAAACTGACCAAAACATAGCTGAAACATTTTAAAAGGTTTTTATTTTCCAGGAAGGAAAACATCTGGGTATGCATATCTGACATTGTACATATTAATGAAATACTGAAGAACACAATCTATTCAAAAGCAATGGCTAAAGGTTAGTATGTTTATAAAACATACATTTAAAAATTCAATAAACTAAAACTATACATTTTAATTCAATATATTATAAAACAATGATACTGAGAACTAAGTAGTTATAAACACTATATTACAATAGTTTTACTTATAGAACACTTTCATAATCTTAACAGTATCAGAGAGCTCCAGCTTTATGAAAGATAACTTGGGGGAGGGAAATACTTGCTCTGGATTATATTTCTGGTAAGCGACAAAAAAAGGTTTACATAAGGAAGTAGTAGTAGGTTAATGAAAAAATAACAATCATTAAAAAATTCTACATGGTGATAGAGAATTCTATCCACACCTACCTGTCAGTCCATATCCTCCTCACATTTAACTAAAAAATTGTGTCAGTAACATATATGAAGTTAAAAACAGGAAGAAGTACAATAATGAGTTTTAAATTATGCTTCTCTTTTTAAAATATTGTTATTGTTCTCATGATATAATGCCAGGGCTTTTCTAAGAATCTGATATTATTTTTAAAAGGAATCAACATTTTATAATAGAAAAGTTAAATTATAAGTTGTTACTGTTTTAGTAAATATTCAAGGAGAAAAAAATTAGAGAAGATAAACAATTAATTATAGGGTGAACATATGATTTATCTTTTAACTCATGATACTTTAGTCAATAAAAGAATGTCCAATAAGTATAAACTAGAACTGTTCAACACAAACCCAGACATAGTCATTTTAGTTAAGAAAGATACTTTAGCAACTGGTTCTTTGCTGCCATAACATTAGGTAACATTTTTGAATATTAGGTTAATAAGAACTCCATAATAAGACTGTCTTAGTGTCCCTACATGAGTGTTTGGTAAATAGTAAGCACTCAATAAATAACTGCTAAAGGGATTAACAGGTTCTCTTATTCCTATGCCTACAGAATGTAGCTTGTTTAAACATTATGAGCTAAGTTTGTGAACAAGTACAAAGCATTAGTTCATACATGTAACACTTAGAAGAAAAACAACAAACTCATCTCTATGTAGGTAGAACGTAAGTGACAGAGTAGCACAATTCAAGCACAGCATCACACCAGTAATGAAGGTATATGTCTAATAACGAAAACAAAATTTTAGCTTACAAAAGTAGTTACTCATTTTTAAATGCTCTTCTAGACATAATACTGAATCAACATCAAAAGAAGACAAATATGCTTTCAGTTTTTACCTGCACAGCCAAAAGCCAAATGATATCTGGAAGAGGGGCTGAACTTCACACAACACACATTAGCCTTTGCCTCAATGCTCGCCACTGAATTGTCCAGGTTGGTAGACCATAGCTTCACTAAGGGAAAGCCAAGAACAAAAAGAAATACGTAATACATCAGCAAGTGTTTCTATACCTTGGAAAGTTTGCTTGTTACTACAGACAACTTTTTGTACCAATATAAAATATTTTGGTTTACTAGGATCACAAACTTTTTAAACTGAATGTCTAATTAACAAAATAACAATTGAAAATAAGAAACCAGTTTGAGTGTCAAAAGCAACACAAATAATCAGTGATTTTATATTGAGAAGTAACACAAACCCACAATGAAATATAAAAAGTAAACTATTTGGAACTACATTGTATTTTCATTATATGTATATTTACTGCCACATTCTTCAAAAGATGTGCAAAGGAATTAAAAATGGTGGCATAAAGACCAGTAGCAAAATACAGCCTCTCTAGAAAGAAGATGCCTTGGAACAAAACAAAAAAAGAAGATCTTGGAAATCAGGAGGGGGCTGACAGAAAAACTAGAAACTAAACCAGAGAAACAATACAATGCAGAGAAAAGAACAAAGCAGTCTGGAAAGCTAAACCTGCTCTCTGGGAGGAAGACCTGTCTCCCCTAACAAAAGCTAAGGCCAGAGAAAGTCAGCAGCTCCAGGGAGAAACAATGGGATCAGCCTGCAATAACAACGTGGGATTTACTCTAAAAGTAATACTTCTGCATGGCAAGCTAGAGCTGGAGAAGAAATCTAGTGCAAGGCTTACCATATTTGAGTGTTTAACCAGGAGCCAAAAACAAATAGATGAACAAACAATTAAGTCACAATGGCCAGGCTTGCATACTTCCCTAAGGAATGAATGGAAACTTGATATATACTATCATTGGTACCACTCAGTCCAAGAAATCTAGCTACACATCAGGCACTGGGATGGCTGACCAGAAAACACCTGGGCCCATCCCTTTCCCCAAAAGTTCCTGTTTTAAAGTCATAGATAAGTCAAGGTTAGTGAGGTCAGCCATACACCCTTGCTAAGTGCCTCACTTACCTATTAGAGATCAATATTAGCTAAGTGGCTATCTTTGTAATCTTATTCGTTGATTATAGTTTGGTCCATATGATTTTGTACCATTTCATGATTTTAAAAGGTTTTTATTTTCCAGGAAGGAAAACATCTGGGTATGCATATCCCACTTTCTGATTTTGCCCTCATTTGTCTTTGAGGTGCTATTCCTATTCTCCAATAAACTTTCCCACTCTTAACCACCTTTGTCCTTTGGAATTCATTTCTCAATTTCAGGGGACATGAACTTAGCACATCTGACACTTAGCAGGTTGAGAGTTACATTTCTACTCTATCAGTATCTCAGTTCAAATGCTGTTGTTTGCAAACAGTTTGGTTCACAAACCAAAGAGTATGGAAAAATTGTTTGGAAACTACACCAGGTGACAAACACCAGCACTGTCATATTTCCCACACAAACAAACACAGCCATCTTTTCCAGAATCACAGAACAAATTAAGTTCATGAACCAAGGTACCACTGTATTTGAAACATTAATCAAAGCAACCAGGCACGAGAAAGAAAGAAATGGGATATACAGAGGAAAGAAAGAAGCCAAGTTGTCCTTATTTACAAATGACATGATTTACACAGAAGATGTAAAAAAATCCTAGATAAGCAAATTCACCAGTGTGTAGTTGGATACAAAATAAAAATCAATAGAATTTCTATACAACAATAATGAATCCACCAACAAAGAAATTAGGAAAACAATACCATTCACAATAGCTTCAAGAAAAATTAAACACTTAGTAACTAATTTAACAAAGGAAGTGAAAAATCTATAAAATGAAAACTACAGTACTCTGAAAAGTGATTGAAGAAGACATCAGAAAAATGGAAAAATATCCTGTGTACTGTATAGGCAAAACAGCCATACTTTCAAAACTAAAATGTACATTTAATGGAATCCTAATTAAAACAGCCACAGCATTCCTTACCGAACTAGAGAAAACAATCCTAACACTCATATGGAACCAGGAAGGACCAAGAATGGTAAAAGCAAAACTGGGCAACAAGAGAAAAGCAGGAGCCATTACAATCCTGGATTTCAAATTATATTATGAAGCCACAGTGATTAAAAACAATACGGTTGTACTACTTTGCATTTCCACCAACAATGTAAGAGGGTTCCTTTTATCCCTGTGGCTTTGCCAGCATTTTTTATTATGTGATTTCTGATGACAGTAAGAAGGAATCTCAGTGTTGTTTTATACAATGGAGTACTACTCTGTCATAATGAAGGAATAATTTAGATCATAATGTTAAGTGAAATAAGATATATAAGCTCAAATATCACATTATTTGTATCACATGAAAACTCAAAATATAAATAAAGAGCAAAATAAAAAATAGCTAGTAGGAAGTAGGGAGCTCTTTTTCAAGTGAGAAGGTGACCAAGAGATGGAGGGAGAAGAGAGAGCAGACGGAAAGAACTGAAATGTTTCCTGTACATGTACCACCTCCCGACAAGGAATATAATCATTATGTACTGCGAAGATGTATTAATAAAAAGTAAAAACAAGAACAAACAAAAACAAACATATGGTACTGGCACAAGAACAGACACACAAACCAACAGAGCAGAATGGAGAATACAGAAACCTCAGGCTCATTCAGCCATAGGATTGCAGCCAAAAGGGGCCAAAAAATACACTGGAGGAAAGATGGCCTCTTTAACAAACTGCACAGAAAACTGGCTATGCGCATGTAGAAGACCGAACCTAAACCCGTATCTATCATCATGTACTAAAATAAAAGCAAAACGCATCAAAAATCTGAAGTTAAAAGTAACACAATCTGTTGGAAAGTAAAATTAGCACAGGGACAGGCAAGGGCTTTCTGAACAGAACTCTCATTGCAAAAATCAACAAATGAGATCCTATCAAATTAAAAAGATTCTGCACTGCAAAGGAAATCACCAATAGAGCAAAGCGACAACAGAGAGTCCTTAAAGAAACTTTTTTTGCCAGCTACTCCTTGGAAAGATTATCCTCTATAATTGTCAAGAACTCAAAAAAATTACCCCCCCCAAATAAAAGACCCAATGAAAAAGTGGGCAAATGAAATGAACAGACATTTCTCAGAAGTACAAACAGTCAATAAATACATGAAAATATATTCAACATCTCTGACCATAAGAAAAATACAAATTAAAACAATACTGAGATTCTATCTTACTCTAGAAAGAATGGCTATCATGAAGAAATCAAATAATAACAAATACTGGCAAGGGTGCCAGGAAAAAGAAATCCTCCTACACTGGTAGGAATGTAAACTAGTACAACCATTATGGAAATCATTCTGGTTTCAGGTCTGTTTGTTTTTTCCTTTTTGGTACTGGGAATAGAACTCAGGACCTTGTACTTGCCAGACAGGTGCTTAGTCACTGAGCTATGTCCCTGGCCCTATGGAAATCATTCGGAGTAGTCCTCAAATTATAACTTTCACTTGACCCAGCTCTTCTTTTAGGTATCTTCTGAAAGAGTTAAAGACATATTACATTGATACATGCACAGTCATGCTTACAACAGCATAATTCATAACAGTTAAATCCTGGAAGTGGCCTATACCCAACAATAGATGAATGAGTAAAGAAAATGTGGTATTTACACCCAACAGAGTAGCAGCCTGTCACAGAGAAGGATAAATTTGAGTCACCTGTGGAAACACCTTGCACCTCAGGACCATAATGTCAAAATAATACGGTTATTATGTTTCACCATAATGAAACAAAGACACACAAGTTTAAAAACCAAATGTTTTCTCTTATATAAATAAAGAACAAAATAAAAAAATAGATAACAGGAAACAGGGAGATGGATTTCTTATAAACCAGAGTGTAGGTATATACTCTGTTAAACAGCAGCCATTGTCATATGTCTGACTTAAAGTATTTTGTAGCTATTCTCATTTTTCAATTAAGAATTTCATATTTTAAAAATGTTACTGTAGGAATTTATTTACATGGTTTACATAAAGTAATAAATTGTGGAAGTAATAAATTTTAAAAGTATCATTTTATAATTAAAAGTCTATCTCAGTGAAATGGACTGAAATTTGTAATACGTTTGGGGAAAGCCGATTAATCAGAGCAGCACTCACTGAAAGCAGAAAGAATGAACTGCTGTTTTGAAATACCAAAGCAAATGTATCATTTTTAAACAATAAAAATATAGTAAAATAGACTTTAGAATACACATATAAAAAGACTTTCAAGATGTAATTGCCATCCTGGTTGCATACTACAATAAATAATGAACATTAAAAACTGTAACAAAAAATCCTTCTTTCATCTTTCAATTTGTCTCAATATCTGATTCAGAAGAAAACCCAGATTGGGCCCAGGTAATATTCTCTCAAAAACTCTCCATGTGATCGTAACATGTATTTGGGATGGAAAAACAATACTGAACATCAAAGTACAGGAAAATCTTAGACTCTTAGGGAATATGTATACAGAAACAAGTAAACAGGAATGAAAAAAAAGACAAAATTGGGTCCCAACAAATACCACTTTCATGAGAAAGAATTTTTTAAGTTATATGAATACACACAATCTGAATAGGAACTGTCATTGTCCCCAAAAATGGTCTGCGTAGAGAAAACCAATATATTCAGAGAACAAAATTTTGAATAGGACATTTCTCAAGAACAGTGTGCCATTTCAATCAATTACAATTATTCAGTTAAGACATATAGTTCTAGTCTTTCTTTTGCAGCCATTGTAAATGGGACTGTCCTCTTGATTTTTATTTGAGATAATTAACTACTGGCTATATCAATGGTGCTACTGGTTGATTTTGTATTATGAATCTTAACTGAATTTTTTTGTAAACATTTTTTTTGGGGGGGTGAGATTTTTGGAGTTCTCTATACAGAACAGCCTACCATCTGCAACAGAAAATTTGACTTCCACTTTTCCAGTTTCGATGCCCTTTGTTTCTTATTCTTGCCAGATTAGTCTGGCGAGGCCTTCCAGTACTGCATGGAATAAAAGTGCTGCCACCACCCTATTGCAGGAAACAGACCTACGGGAAATGAAGTGAGTACGGTAAAGACACACCTGCACTGCCCTCCTTACTGAAGCACTGTTAAGTCGCCAGGAAATGGAAACAGTCTCAGTGCACATTAATTGCTGAATGGGTAAACAAAATGTGGCACATAAACAAAACACAATACTATTCACCCATATAAAAATAATTCCTATCATTTTCAACAACATGGATAGAACTACTTGCATTAAGTGTAATAAAAGTCAGGCAGAGAAAAGAACTACTACATGATCTTCTTTGTTTTGGCTTTTTGGTCTTTTCTTGATACAGTGTCTCACTATGCAGTTCAGGGTGGCCTTGAGCTTACTTTGTAGCCCAGGCTGGTCTCAAACTTGCAATGATCCTCCTGCCTCAGCCTCCTGAGTGCTGGGATTACATGCCTGGCATGTAATACATGATCTTATTCATATGGAGAGTATGAAAAAGTTGATCTCACAGAAGTGATGGGAATTACCAGAGGCTGAGAAAAGACTGATCAATGGGTACTAAACAGGAGTAAGAAGTTCTGGTGTGTTACATGGGTGACTAGAAATTATAATTGTATATACCATGTATTTCAAAAAGCTAGGATTCTGAACGTTTTTACCATAAGGAAATGGTTAATGTTTGAGAAGACATATGTTTAACTTGACCTGAAATACTGTACCATGTATGTTTCAAAACACCATACCACACCCCATTTATTTATATAGCTGTGTGTGTGTGTGTGTGTGTGTGTATAAATACATTTTGTTTTTCTGTATTAGTTAAATATTTTCAAAAAATTATATACAATTCTAAGATGAGATGGCTAGCTATAATGAAAAGTCTACAAGTCAAATAAAGCACTTATAGCAGTGATAGTGAACTTTCTAGAGCTTCTAATGATACAAACAGCCTACTGTGGCCCATGTGCCATAGGTTTACCACTCCTGACTTATATATTGCTAAGTGGACTTTGACAGAACTATACTTAGCCTTGCAAGCCACAGGTAATCCACCACAAATATGTATGGAATAATTACTATAGCCATATTTCACTAATAATCAATATACCTTTATAAACAGGTGTTACTTATTAGTGTTTAATGGCAGTTAAATACAGATAAGCATAAAATTGAACCTGCACTAACAGAACGATTAATTAAGAATCAGGTCTTTTAAAATTTCATGATAATTTTCTCAGTGGAGTAATCATTAACACTATGTAAATAAGTCACAATGGTGATTATAATTTTCAATATGAAAGATGCTTTAATTCAATATAACTGCATGACCTGTAAGAACAAGTAAAGTTAGCAATACTGTAAAAATACAGTATAATTATAAACATAACATAGGAAAAGAAGTTAAATAAAGATTACAATACACTTTTAGAGTGGATACTACATAACACCCTTCTGTTTACTGTGTGTTGTGGGTTGATCTATGTTTCCAAAAATGAAATGCTGAACTTGTAACCCTAATTATGTGAACACTGTATTTGGAAATGGGGTATTTGCAAATGTAAGGTTTACAAATGGTAAGGCTCCCCTGCAAACCAAAGGGTCCCTGAGAACTCCATTAAAGAGATTATATAAATCCTGTATTAACCCTTTACTGTAATATCCGCTGAACAGCCTCAAGGTAGCAAAGCAAAGGCTATGAAAACTGAACAGACAATACATAGAAGAAAAACTTACAATATAAATCTAAACCAACTAGTGGGGTGTGTGTGGGGGTGCATGTTCCCTCATAATCTCAGCAATTGGGAGGCTAGGGCAGGAGGATTATCGTGAGTTCAAGGCCAGTCTACGGTACACAGTGAGTTCAGTGAGCGTGGGCTACACAGCCAGATCCCATGTCAATCAGCCAAAAACAAAGAACTAAGCAAACTGATGGTCTGCTAAAACAAAATTAAATAAAAAAACATTTCTAGTAAGTACAAAAAGGAACCAGTCTTACAATACCCAAAATGTTTAAAATATAGCCGGGTATGGTGGCACATGCCTATAATCCCGGCACTTGGGAGGCTAAGGCAAGAGGATCATTGAGAGTTCAAGACCAGCATGGGCTACAAAGTGAGCTCAAGGCCAGCATGAACTGCACAGCAAGACATATATACATATATTTCCAAAACTGTTCAACGTGCAAAAAAATCAAAGAAAACACGCAATTTTCAAAGAAAAAGACAATTAACAGAGGTCAATTCTAAAATTTAGGTGGCGGATCCAAAAATACTAGATGAAACAGATTTTGAACCATTATTGTAACCATGCTCGGGGCTGGGGATATAGCTCAGTGGAATAAGCGCTTGCCTAGCAAGCGCAGGGTCCTGAGTTCAATCCCCGGTACCACCGAAAGATAATAAATAAAAGAAAACTTGTAACCATGCTCCATCAAGTTAAAATAATTACATTTAAAATTAATGAACAGGGAGAAGAACTTAGGAGATATAGGATTTATTTTTAAAAAGAACCCCAAGAATATGCAAGGGCCTGGATTCAATCCCCAGTATTTCAGAATAAATTAAGAAAAAAATGAACCTAAGAAAATTTTTAGCAAACTAGATACAGAAAATGAAAAAGTGTAAAAAACTAAAAGACAGAACAACAGAAATTACCCAATCTGAATTAGAGAAAAAATTACTGACATGAAAAAGAAATTGTCTAAGGCCTATAAAACAAAATGATGTAATTTGAATCTGAACAGACAAAAGAGATTACTGGTGATGCGTATCTAACAAAATAGTTTTCAGGAAAAAGAATACTGAAGAAGATAAAGAAAGAATGAAGTTACGTTATGATAACAGGGTCAATTCATCAAGACATAAAACACCTCAAAATATTTATACTCCTAACAATAGAGCTTCGAAATAAAAAATTCATGTAGATATAAAATATTCATGTAGAATCTCAAGGGACCCTGTCATTTATGACAGGGAGAAAATATTTGCAAATCGCATTGTCATAAGTGATTTAATATCCAAAAATATACCAATAACTTACAACCAAAGCAAAAGAAAACAAATCTCACAGCTAAAAACTAAAATCCAACCCAAATAACACATGCAAATCATCAGGACATAGATAGTCCTTTTACATACATAAAAGAGATAGTCAACATTACCAAATACAGTAGTGAGAAATGGAAATCAAAGTCACAATGAGCTATGCTTCTGCACTTGTTAGGAAATATATAAAGGAGGGAAGAAGCAAGTAATGGGTGTTGACAAGGACATGCAGAAAACAGCGCTTAGGCACTATATCCATTAGTGTTGGAGATGTAAAATGGTGTAGAAAACAGAATGGTAATTCCACAAAAAACGTTAAACAAGCTGAGTGTAGCTGTGCATGCCTGTAATCCCAATACTTGGGAGACTAAGGGAGGAGGATCACTGTGAGTTTGAGGCCAGTCTGAGGTACATACTGAGTTCAAAACCTGCCTGAACTACCCTGGAAGACCCTGTCTCAAACACACACACGCACGCATGAACACACACACACATACACACACACACCCAAAAAAATTACAGAGCAATGTACCATATTATCAAGCAATTTTACTTCTAAGTAAATACACACTTTAAAACACTGAAAGCAGGGAAATGAAACAATATTTGTATACTCATGTACATAACAAAAATTGACTTTCCTGTACAAAAATGGACAAAGGAAAAGGCATAACATAACGTGAAATAAAGTTTCTATTGGGAGGGCTTTCTTTGGCTATCTAATCATTAGACTGGAAGTTACACAAAGAAAAGAATGAAAGGGCAAAGAAATTAAGCTGATTTACTACTCTAGTAAAGAAATCCCTTCACGGGGCTTTATAAATGTAATGATGAGACAAACCACATCAAAACAGGGTAGTAAGAATAATAGGAAACAACAAATAGTGAAGATGAACAAATAAGAAAAACAGGAAGCCATTTTCCAAAAGAAATGGAGGGTTAAGGACATAGATGAGTGGTAGAGCATTTGCACAGCATGTGTAAGCAACCATCGAAGGAAAAAAAAGAAAGAAAACAAAAAAAGCAGGAGGGAGGCAGTGAGAGAGGGGACAGAAATATTATAAACAGCATTGAGATATTTTAGTACATGCTGGAAATTTAATGTAATTCACAAGGTAAAAATGTCAAAGTATTTCATGAAAAGAAGTTCATCTAATAGTACAGCTAAAAGATCCGGTTATAAGATGACAGCAATTCTAAAAGTCACCTTGTGGCACAAATCCAAAAAACATCATTATAATGAGGATAGAAGATACTCATTTTTCCTTCACTTAAAAAAGAGAAATTAATTTCCTACTATTATTTTTGGAATTGGGAATCAGTAATCACCAAGGTCTGCTATGAATTTCCATAAATGTACCTCTCCCAAAAAACAGAGCTGGTAGGAGGGAGAGGAGAGTGCTGAGAAAGAGATTTAGATAGTACCTTTTGCATCATCAGAACCTGAAGCCAAAAGTTTGGGATCCATCAAATTAAAGTCAACACTCCAGCACCTCTTCTCATGCTCCTGGGTACAGCAGAAAGACAAAGGAGACTTAGAAGACAGACTATAGTACTTAAAGTAAATAAAGCCAAAAAAGTTTGCCACCAATTTACTGCTGGTGAGGAGAGGGAATGAAAGCAGACTATGAAAACCAAATTAAGATGCTGATGCACAGCAAATACAAATCTTTCATGAATATATTTACTAAAGTTACTGCTTTTGGAAATATATTTGATACATTCTAAAACACAAATGTCAGAAGAAATCCTTTTAAAAAGCACTGGTATTATATAGCTATTACATACCTATAAAAATACAAAATAGTGACTTAAATCTGTAATTATGAAGTACTGCACAAAAAGCTCTATGATTATCAAGAAAGTAAAAATAAAAGTAAATGACTAGTGTTCTTATTTATTTACCTGATAAACCTTTGACCTCTGTCCTGTGAATCCATCCCATAGTATAACAGTGCCTTCATAATCACTGCTAGCTAACAGGTTCTTATGGTAACTACTCCAACTGATACAGCTACAAAAAAAAGTTAAAAGTTAATTTACACACAAATAAATAGCAACAGGATATAAAGAAGAAAGATTAGTGCCCTACCTATAACATATGCATGAAGTGACAGTTAATGCCTGGATTTTCAAAACTGACAGTATTTATGAAAGAGATGTGAGTGTATGGCTGTCTTTGATTCATGGGAAAGCATGTCTATCGGTGAAGACAATAAAGGTCTGGGCATGGCATGGCATGGCAGGATGAAGGAAACCTGATGGGACAGTTGAAACCTCCAGATTTAGTTGTGCCAAACAGATAAACCAAATTAAGTACTCGGAATCCAGCTTTTGTATTTACATTCAAAAAGACTTAGCTAAATCAATACAACTTTCACCTGAAATTTCCATTAAAGGCATCTAACAGAATAACACTTTTAATATTTATGGTTTCAGTTATTCTCCAATACTTCAAAAGTCTCCATCAGCTAAAATGTATGGTACTGTTGAGATACATATCTAAATCATGTACACAAGAACACACGTTAAGGAAAAAGCTATTTAGTGGTTAATGACTAGTAATTTCCAAGCATGTGAATGCAAAGTCTTGTTCTATACTAGTTGTATTCATGCTAAATTTTTAGTGACCAACAGAGTTTATTTTAATGTTTGAAAATACCTGTAAGACTTTCTGACAGAAATTACACAGAGCAATTAAATTTTTGATTTAGATAAATCTATCTTCAAATTCTAGGAATGGCACTTAATGACTGTGGCTCTCAGGATAACTTAAGGCATTTCTACAAACGGTGAAGACAGATTGGCCAGCTCTGTTTTAGTTGTGTTTAAGTACTGATCTCTTTGGCTCCAGGTACACAGCTTTCAGCCTTAAGCAGCTTCTGGTTGATAATATATCCTCTGCATGTACTGTAATGTACTATATTGTATATTTTTGCATGTGTTATGACCAACACGTTAAATTCTCTACTTTTATTTTCATTATGGTAAGGTTTAAAAAACTACAGTCCTATAAAATAGGTTATCAAAATTATGGTATTATGGTAAATAGTTCTTATAAGCACAAACTCTAGAAGTAAACTACCTCAGTCTGAATCCTGACTTCCTCCATATCTTATTAGTATGTTGGGCAACTTATTTATCTCTCTTTGCTTCAGTTTCTTTGTGTGTTAAATGGGGAAATAATGGTAAGTATCTCAGGTCTGCTAAAGAGAAATCACTTAGGACAATGGCCTAACATACAAGAATTTAATAATGTTGTATTTTACACATGTACTCCTACGGAGGAAATAAACTGTAACAGAGTCTCAATGACGAGTGCCAATGACAGATGAGCAGGCACACAAATTACCATGGTACAGTATTTTTATGAATTATCAGGAAATAAAAAGGAAAGCTATAAAATTATGAAAAACTATAATACTTGCTTCTATCTACCCATCTATCCTCCCATCCTCCCATCCATCCGTCCGTCCGTCCGTCCGTCCGTCCGTCCGTCCATCCATCCATCCATCCATCCATCCACGCACCCACGCACCCACTCATCCATCCATCTCACATCCCTAATCTAAATATCTAACATACTCAAAAATCTGAAGCTTTTGGCACTGATCTGAAATCAAAAACTTGATGGTTCAGTGCCTACAAAATTTGTTTCATGCACAAAAGTATGAATAGTGTATAAAATTACCCCCAGGCTATGTGCGTGAGTTATATATGAAACACAAATGAATTTTATCCTTAGATTTGGGCCCTATCCCCATGATACCACAGCATACATGTGCAATGTGCCCAAATCACAAATACTTCTAGTCTCAAGTGTTTGAGGTAAGGGATACCGACCTACATGTGTAATTTATCAAGAGAGGTACATGGATGCTTGCTTTGGTAATGTTCAAAGTCCTGAACAAAGTATTAGATGATTTCCTTAAATATAATTCCCTTTTAAGCCAGTGTTTACAAGAATAGCTTGGAAACCCTTCTAAATTATTTTTTAAAAGGAAGAGGAGAGAGAAGGTAACATAAAGGATAAGGAACGAAAATAGCATATTCTAGTCTTAGAGAGATACAGAGAGGCACACGAGAAATACGAAAAGTCTGACAGAAGTAGCTCCTGTATTTTCAACACAATTTCAGGTTTGAAAGGTACTCCTTATCAACTAGAACCCTTAACACATGAGATTTTAAATAGTATTCCTTCATGAAAAATAGAATATTCTTGTGAAAATCATTCTTAAAATCAGAAACACCTTTAACAGATACATACACATGCTATAGAAAAATTCCTGACTTTCCAACTTTATTCTCAGCTAGAGTAATCTCCTATATATCAATCTAATAACCACCATTTCCACGAAAGACCTTTATTATGTAATTGAGTGAAAAAAAATTTAATTTGGAAGTTAGAAAAATAAAATGCTATATATCCCAGAGCAGAAAAGCAACTGCTATCTATGAGAGAAAGAGCTCGTTGGGTCAGTAATATTATCCTCTGCATTCACAGTACAATTACAGTTTTTCCCAGTAACGAGTCAGGAGTCTCCCGGAAAGGTAAGATGATCACACAGTAATTTTATATACCAGTTGTTACATACATACTACATCAGGTCAAGAAAATAATGTAAACACCTGATTTTGGAATTGCAGGTCATTTCATTCTCAGGGTAATGAATGTCCACTGCATCCTGGATGACTGTGCCGTATTCATAGACTTTAATCTTCTTTGTAACCCCAGCAATTGCAAAATAGTCACAATCTCGATCAAATTCAATACTAAGGGAAAAAAGGAAAATATTGTATCTGTAAGTCTATTTACCCATCCTTGTCACATTTACAGTAACATTTCAGAATCTGGTATTTTCTACTTCTAAAGTAACTCTGTCGACATGGATAAAGATCCATTTGAAATGGCTTCAAATTATGCTAGGTCCAAATTATGCCCAAAATAAGTCATCAAGAATACCAAATTATAAGTATTAATGAAGTTGTATAGATCTGCGCAATTGTGCTTATAAATGTACTATTGCACTCAAATACCTGACATGTTTTTCATCTCAGCTACAATAACCATACTATAACTTGGCACGAAATGATTTAATAATTTGAAGAGTTTGGCATATTGTAAATATGTCAAAAATTATCAAATTTAATAAATTCTACTTGTTTTTCTTCCTATCATCTTGTGAAGATCGACACAGTTCCCTATTTAATCTCATTTTAATAAATAAATGAGTATACACACTGAACTACTAAAGTAATCAGGTGGTGACAAAGACACAGACTATTCATAAAAATGGAGTCATTAAGTTGTTACTTTCTCCCAAACGAATATGATCTTTCTGAATTACAAATTGCCAAAACACACTTCTTAGAGCACAAACAGTAAGAAGACAAATATCTCAAAATCTCCTCTCTTTTAGAGTTTTTAGGCTATTCATTCTTCTTATGGTGACTTTAAAAAAAAAATACAAGTTCTTAAATAAGGTACTTCAAAGCAAAGCAGATGACCTCAGTAACTTTTGTAGAACTTGCACCTACAGAAAAATTGCTATTACAAGACAGCGAAAAATTTAACTGGCTTCATGAAAATAAAAGTTGAAATACATCAATATAAACATTACTTCTCAAAATAGTATAAGCATCCTCACTAGAAGCTTACCTGTAAGTCCAGAGTATTCATAAGAATTTTCAACTATAATTAATTATACGGATCAATATTCGAAGAGAGCCAGTGGCTGAAATGGTATTAAAAAATCGGATAGTTTTGTTTGATAGCTGATGTTCATAATTACTATTTAATCAAGTCAAAGTTCTTTTGTACAAGGAAAAACGTAAAGTGTAATGCCTAATGGTTTACAATATAATAAAACAAACAATATGAATGTGTCCCCTGTACACACTGGGGTATGTTTCATCACCCCAAGTGCCTCCATAGTACGCTGCACGTACCAAGAATTCACTAAGTACATATAAATTTAAATATGTACATGAAACATAGTTATGGATTATCTGTGATGCACTTTATAGAACAGTTAATGATTAATAACTTAGTAAGAAGGTTACTAAGCTAGAGATGATGAATAAAAAACAGTAGGAGGACCCATGTGAGTTCCAGGTCAGCCTGGACTACACAGTGAGGTCAAGACCAGCCTGAATTACATAGCGAGACCTTGTCTCAAACAACAAAATTTTCTTTAATGATACATTGAGATGCTCAGTTTGTAGCTTTCAATCTCCCACAATTTTATATAACTTTTTTACAAGAATTTCATTCAGGTAAGTGTTACTGATGATAGCAAAATTCAGTGGATGTTCTTTCCAATAAAATATGACTACACAGCAATGCAACAGATTTCTACAAAAATCCTAACTGAACTGCTGCCTCAGCTCCCACTTGCTGTGCTATGGATTCTAATACAGTATAATTATACTAAGTTATCACCTATCCTAACTCAATTTATACTCACAGCCTCATGTCATGGAAAAGAATTAATACTGTATCTGGTAAATGACAGTTATCAAAACTGAATTCCCATCTTCAATTTACAACGTTTTGAGTCTGAGACCTGAACTGAGAATAAGTTACATTATCCCTACTTTTCCTCCACCTTTAAACAAACATAGCAATCCAATCAACAAATCAATAGCATTCTAATGTATTAATAAAAGTATGCCATTAGAAAACTATTAGTTTCTAACATAAAAACTTTACAGACACTAATCTATGAGTAGTTCAAAGACACAGCTAGGAGAAAACTGACACATACATTAAAAAGTTATCTGTTAAAAGATCTGATACCATGGCCTAAATAAGTTAAAGCTATTATTTCTTCTGTTGTTACCTTCTGTTGTTATTCAAAGTAGCACTCTTTTTTTTTTCCAACACAGGTTATTATTTAGCTACATTAGCTCATTTTAACTCTTAAGCCAAAAAATTAGTATTTTGTTAGTATTTTCTTAAATTTTGGTCATTTAAAAAAATACACTGGGCTATCAAGGATCTTATAATATGCTTTTTAACATTTCGAGGCACTGAGGTTTTAAAAGTTTAAGAACAAGATTTTAATAGAAATACTGACAAAAGTATAAATAATAATATTCCTAATAAATTTTAATTAAAGACAGGCACCTTTTTAAAAACGAAGTACAGACACTTCCACATCACTGAGAATGAGCATGTAAGAACTTCTAACTACTGAGTACTCTCTACCTCTAATAGATTCAGTCATCAGCTATTCCCAACAAGAAACATAATCAAACTCCAGACACAGATCATGGACTAGTTCACAAGCACTGAGGTTTCCAGGTAGAGTTTTCCACAGTTAATTTCATGTGAATGGCCCCTTATTTTACAACATTTTAGCTGTTTTTATTATTCAGTCCAGTAACCCTAATGGGAGTACAAAAGTTTAACAGTGATTTATTAAGCTGAAACAAAATCAAAGGTAAACAGATTAACTGAATTTATCTGCTTATGTAATTAAATTCATGAAAGAATTATAAGATATCTTGTTTTTGCCATCTGCTACCAACAGCAATTACTAAAACTACTGGTTTATAAAAATTTATTGCAATGATAAATTCAATTTCACAGTATTTGTTTCTAATTTCAAAGCACACAAACAAATTTTCTTTGAAAAGTACTACATACTGCATATTTATTTTAAACATGGAAATAAATTGTATTTTTCATTCACACTTTGAAATATTTCAAATGTTAAAGTGATTTATCTCAGCTGATGAAAACATTAATTCATCTATAGGAAACTGGCTATACTCGCTGTCAAAGGGGTCATCAGTCAAGTGATCACACAGCAAGTCACGAGACCACACAACACAGCTGACTAACGCCTACCTCCAAAACAGTGTGGTGTAAGAATGCAAAGCCGTCAACATATCCGAACCGTGAATACTGTCAGTGCTCCTACAATCTGTCATAACTTTTATGCAATTATAAAATAGGTATTAACAAAATGATTTAATACCCCTGAACACTGTAATTTATGAGAAGCAATTATAAAGAGCAGTTATTGAGAGTATCATTCATTAAGGTGACAGCATACCTCAAAAGTAACAAGTTAACTCTAAAAGAAATGGAATCTAGATTTAGAAACTGAACATTTTAGTGAAAAGAAATATAACATACAAAGAACAGAAACACAGGCAAAGTCAATTAATAGTGTTCTTCAGAACTGTGAGAAAAAAAGGTCAGTGTCATTCAACTGACTTCCACAAGGGTGACACTAATAGTTAAGTCTATAAATAGCACTTACTATGTTACAGGTGTTATTTTAAGCACTGCACATAAACTCAACTTTAAATCACCATTATATAAAGAAATCAAGGTATACAGATGCTAAATAATTTGCCCAAGGCTATATCAGATAATTCACATTAAAGCAATCTGTTTTGAGCCTATTTTCTTAGTCATTATGAAAAACTGTAATTTTAACAAAAACGGATTTTTCTTTAAAGAACAAAGCACAAGAAAGAAAAACAAAAAACAATATCACTATTTTATATGTAATGATAATGAACAACAGTTCAATGTTGTGTAAAAGTTAAATATACGGGATACAAGAATAAGGTAGCCTTATACGGTTTGTAACTAGTAGGAAAGATTATACGTAGTATAAGGAAATGTCAAATGGTAAGATAAAACGTGTAGAGGAATTCAGAAGGCGACATTTCCTGAGGCCCACTAGAACAAAATAATGACACGTAAGTATTCTTAACCATTGAATACACAGAGGGTTGTTACCTGCCAGATAGATCCTAAGCTGGCTGATGAAAAAGCAAACAAAGTCCTCCCTCTAAGCGATCAATGCTTTCCGTCTGTGTGCCTTACTACAGTTCTCCCTCGCACAAATAAGTATGTTGGAATTCCTATTTTTAATCAAACACACGGGATGACATCACACGTTTGTATTTATACCACGCTGTTTATCCCTTCACCTAGTACCTTCACTATCACTGCCTATCAGTGTGTATTAAGGCTACCTCACTTCTCCCCAGGGGTTGCACAGAATACCATATCAATGTATGAAATTATTGAGTCAGTCTACTAAGAAATGACCTATAGATTCTACTCCTTTACTATGAAACAATGCTGCAGCGTCACTTTCCACATATTCAGGAATGCCTTTAAATGTATATGAAGTGTTAGATAAAAAATTATATGCATGTTCTTACTTAGTAGAAGGCAAACCTCTCCCACTTCTGTGCCACTGGTCATTGCAATGTCTCCCTCACTGTTCTCTCCACCTCTCGCTCTAACTGAAGCCCAGCTCTCCCCGCACATACCTAAGGGCCACTTTCCCTGAACTCCTTCCATACGCCATGTTCAAATACACCTGTAAGTGCAGTCAGTGTCCTCCTTGCTATACAAACCTTCTTTCAGACAATTTCCCTCTCAAATGTCCCAGGCACTGTAAAGGTTACTGTCTAATACCTCGCTCCTTGCTACTCACATGCATTCTTGGGAATTTTAACTTTTAGTGCACCGCCACTCTCCAACTCTATTCTTGCATTAATTCTTAATTATTCGATAACCATACAGATGATTACTCTAATACCATGACCAATTTCATTTCATGCTTTAAAGATTTTTCATTCTTCCCATTTCCACTCCACACACAGCCACAATCATGCTAGACACTTTTATGACTAACAACTTCACCTCCTGTATAATCTCAATTTAATCTTCCGAAATAACATTTTCTGACAACCACTGCCATTCTTTTCAGTGGACTCTGTCTTCAATAAACTTTTAAAGGCCATCATCTCTTATATATTCACTTTTTTCTTTACATACAAAGTGTATGACCAATACTCTCTCACATACAACTCTGCACTCTCACATTTTCAATCTCTTATTTTTTGTACTTCCTTCGCACAATTCTAACCCAGTTAAATCTCTCAAGCTACTCTGTACTTGAACTGGCACAAGTGAACACAGCTGGAGAAAGAACACACAGCCATGTTCTCTGGTCTTCTTCTGAATTCCTAATCACTACACTGAAATTGAGCACTCAACACTGTCCAGCTTCATGATTAATTTCCCTTGTCTGCACAAAAGAAAGTTCATTTGCGTCCAGCTTCATCTCTTAGCAGATTACACTGCTCTCTGGCTTAGTGAAAATATTCAAAGTATAAGAAGGTAATTTCCAGAAGCTTCCACCAACACATCTTTATTTATCAGCACTTACATCAATATACTTTCATATATTTCTACTAGTCTCGTCACTCTAGCTGAACGATCTGTATTCCAAGATCAGAACAAAATGTCAACCTGTTTATACAACCCATCCTTGTTTGCCTACTCAAGAATTACTATGTGAATTCTCTTTCTCTCTTCTGCCTCAGCTTTTCCATTTATTGATCTTTCCCATAACCCTTCTTTTAAATTAAGAACAAAATAAAGGGAAATACTTCTTGTAATGCTATTTCTATCTACCTACCACTCATTTACTTTTCTAATAGCAGAACTTTGCCCAAAAGAAACCTAAAAAAAAAAAAAGGAAAAATTGGAGCATGAACTTTGTCCACATTCACTCTGATTTCAACTTATGTTTTTTCCTGTTACTGGAATCTAGCTTTTACCACTACCACTGAAAACGCTGTTATCAAGGTCAACAATGACCTCATTATGAATTCCTACCTTCCTCAAATATAAACATCAATGACTCCTTCCCCAAAGAGAAGTAATTTTTCTATTTCATCAGCAGCTAGATTGTTTCTACTTTAGCCACCCCTCTTCATTTTTCATTTCACACTGAAGTATCCCACATTCTGTCCCTTGCCTCTTTTTTATTTACAAGAACTTCTTTAGATGTTCTCACTTAGTTTCATGGTTTTAAATCTATACACTGATGACTGTCATGTTCTTGTCTTCCACCCCAGACCTCCAACTACACCACACTCCTTGCCTATTTGACAGTTCTGATTTTAATCAGGCATCTGTCCTGAGTTTCTAAGTGCCCCGCTAAAACATTTGTGTCAGTCATCCTGTTAATTAACTTCATCTGTCTTATTAAGTAACTTTTACAATAAATCTTTCCACTCAGTCATTAAAATATATCCAGAATCTAAACATCCCTCACTGACTTCTTACTTCATTTGAGGTGCTGTAACGACATATGTTAAACTGGACATCTTAAAACACAGAAATTTATTTCTCAGTTCTAGGGGGCTGGAAGTGTTAAGATTAAGGTCCACATTTGGTGTTGCCTGCTTCTAATTCATACACAGTCATAAATGGCAGAGAAGGAGGGATTTCTCCAAAGTCCCTTTTATAAGGGCACTAAGTCCATTTATGAAGTCTTCATGACCAAGTTATTCCCAAATACCCACCCCAGTGTATGCACACCTAGCAAATAGCCTCATACAGGAGATTAGGTTTCTACATATGAACTAGGGGTTGGAGAAGCAACATAAACATTCAGACCATAGCAAGGTAACTCTGCTACGATTCTCGCTGAAGTCACCGTATTTCTTACCTGCACTATTACAATAGGCTCTTTACTAGTATCTCTGCTTCTATATCTGACCTCTTACAGTTCTACAGTCTGTTCTCAATATAAGTAACATTACCATTCTATTGATTAAAAATCCTTTATATCTTCATACATAACCTTATGAAAAGGCCAAGTGATCATAAAATGCGTCATGTCTCCCCTCATTCAAAGGTTATTCTCCTTGGTAAATCTAAGATACTACGAACCTATTACCACCTCAGGGACACAGCACATGACACTCACTGAGCATGGAATATTCTTTCCCCGCTATGCACACAGCATATACCCTCTCTTCCTTCAGGTCTTACCTCAAAGTTAAGATTCTCACTCTATCTTCTGCTTGCCTGCATTATCTTTTTCTGTTTTATTTTTCCCATAGGATTTTAAAGTATTTTTATATTCTTACATTCTGTATATCCTTTTAATGCTTTGCCAGTTTCTTTTTTCCATATAAATATTGAATCTATATGAAATTTTCTCTAAAAATATAAGGATAGTCATATAAATATTCATCTTTTCAGACAATTAACTAGGTGTCCCATTTTCTCCATTCATTTAAAAATCAGGCAAAGGTTGAAAGCAGCTCTCAGGATTTAGTTTGCTGACCATTATTTTCAATTAATAGCCATACTTGATTTTATTTTACAGGCACTAAATGGAAGTTACATTTTAAATATGTATTTTTATCTGATTTTTTTTCTAGGTAATATATATTTTAAGTTCCATGAAAAACTTAAAAATTGAGATATTTTGCATAAATGAATTAATACAACTGAGAATCACTAGTGATGGAAAAGCATCCTGGTTTCAAGATTAATATGATATAGGTAAGTCACCTCCCATACATCAAGCTTCTGTCTTACTTCAGAGCACTTTCTAGTACTACTTGATTAAACAAACAAACACATGCTTTAAGGACCAAATAGGAAACTTCGTGCTGAACAAACCAGAATTGGTTATTATATAAGACGTAGCTATCAGTCAGCTAATGAGGGTGTACCTACTATACGGCAAGACAAATGGAGCAATAGGTTATTACTATTAAATAAGTAATGATGAAGCCATGTAAGAGTCACAAATAAGATTAAAAAATGTAACATAAGCCATTTCTAGAGACTAAACAAATCTAGGTCAAGAGTCAGCAAACTGATTCTACAAAAAGGCTAGAGAAGCTTTGTAGTTATTTAATGCAACTTTTCAACTCCAAAACAAAGTGTGAAAGCTGCAATGGACAATAAGTGTATCTGTGGTTCCAGTAAAACTGTAAGGAGACTGAAATTTGAGTCTCATAAAATTTTCATATGCCACTTATTATCCATTGCATTATTATAATCATACGGTATTCTTTCAATGTTTCAACCATTTAAAGATGTTATATCAATTTTTAGTTCACAGGCCATTCAAAACAGGTGAGGGTCACATTTGGCCTATGAAACATACTGTAATTGCTTCTTTTTTTTAGACACAGTTTCTCTATGTAGTCCAGGCTGATCTCAGACTTGTGCCAATCCTCCTACTTCAGTCTCCCAAGTGCTGGGATTACAAGTGTGCATCACCATGTCCAGGATGGTCACAGCTGATAATTCTTGAACTACAAAAAATGCCACTAATTTGCTCACTCAAAATGTTTCCCTTTTTGTAAATCAAACCAATGCATAGTCTGAAACGTAATTCCTAATGATTTAAAAAATTACAAAGTTACAAATATTTTTCACATTTAATTTATACAATTAGATATATATTATTAAAAAGACTAACAGATTATAACAGCAATATTTGGAACCTATTTGTATATTGCTTAAAAATAACAGTTTAGTAAATGTTAGAACTAAATTCTGAACTCTTGAGTGCACTTTGTCCACCATGCTCTATTACAACTCAATGACCTCTGTGTCTATGAAGACTTATCAAACCACTTCACTTCATACTAAATGCACACATACTACTTTACTTTTTGAGTTTCTATTTGTAGTCTGATAATCTCTTTTCCTCTGCCAAACAGAGCTATCCGTTCTTCCTGGTATCAGTGTACCTCTTATTGTAACCTCCTTCCACTTTATAATTTGAAGAGATTACAGAAGTATGCATAAACTCAGTCTCATAGGCCTGATACAACCCAACAAGCTAGTATGTGAGCCTTAGTTATTAATTTAATGGTGATTATTTCATTTCAAAGCCATTTTATTTTCCATGTAAATGCAGTTATTAACTATATTTTGTCAGATGAGACTGCCAGACATTAAATTCTAAATGGGTGAAGTGTTAGCACAGTAAGGAACTTTCTACTGGGAACAGTAGATAGAGGAATTAATTCATATTAAAGGGAAACATTTTAAAGAGTGTATGTGGACAATTACTCTTGTAGTAAAGTTCTATCTTACCTAAAAAGCTTTAAATGACTCAAAATGTCTAATGATACAAACATATAGGAAATTGCCGCACTGTAACAATGATAATCGACAGACACTCTGTCAAATACTCCACTAACAAGTCCTTATCTATTGTTAATGCACATGCTTGCCTTCCCATAATGTACCACCCCTATAGGGGAGTTCAAAGTCCCACTCCTTTGCCTTACCACCTCTCTTTAAATTTATGCTGTTCTGTCCTAACGGTATAAAGACTCTGTGTCTAGCCATTGGGGGGGGGGAGTTTCCTTTATGAAACCTCTCACTCATGTCACATAAAACTGTTAACATTAAATAAACTTTCATGACTTTTTTCCAATCAATTTTTTGTCAGTTTATTTCACAGGCCTAGTTATTGAACTCATGA
Source organism: Dinomys branickii (assembly GCA_004027595.1). NCBI lineage: Eukaryota > Metazoa > Chordata > Mammalia > Rodentia > Dinomyidae > Dinomys > Dinomys branickii. The sequence continues at coordinate 42,630 of PVLD010002523.1, forward strand.
GGTTAGAGGAAAAGTGTTCTCCTACTGTCACCAGGCTGGGCCTGAGAGTCCTGAGGCTAAAATAAGGAATATAACCCACAGTTTTAATAGAAGTTTGCAGGTTTACTGACTTGTGTTGCGGAAAAAGAATTTTCAGTAAGTATCAGTAAAAGACACATGAGAAGGTTTACTACAGGCAGAGGTACAGACACATTCAAGAGCAGAGTGCAGGTGCTTGGAGAAATGATGCACGATACTGTACAGTTGGGAACTGAGGATCTTTTATGTGCTTGGTGTGGTAAAAATCTGTGGAACTCAATAATTTATAGTCTTAATCTTGTGTAGTGAGTGGGAAGAGGATGGTGTGCCCATAGCGCAGTAATGGCCCATTCATATGGGAAATCCTAACTGCAGTTACTAGAGAGGTTGACACAGAAGAATCGTATGTTTAAGGTTATCCTAGCAACTTATCAAAACTCTGTTTCAAAATAAAGTTTTTGAAAGGGGCTGGGATATAGTTCAGGACTATAGCACTCGCCTAACATTCATGAGGCCTTAGGTTTTATCCCCAGTACCATAGGGGGAAAAAATGTAAAGAGCATATTTATTCAAATTTCCTTCTTAAATCCCTCAAAATTATTTACTGTAAGCCTAATGGCCCACTTCTATGTTCAGATGAGAGGGTTCTGCAGCAAAGGAGAAAATACCGTAGAAAATACTTAAAATCCAGTTTTGGAGGTCAACCATCAGTATTAATTATTGATGCTTATTTTATTGATGAGCTCAGTGTCATGTTTCATCACAAATTTCTGTCATCAAAACTAAATATAACAACACTGAGAGAAACTATGATACTTTATTTGTTGGTAGTTTCCCTCTCATTGTTCAGCAGCAGGGCAAAGAAGCTACACGTCTGATTCATATGCTCTGCCACCAGAGAGTAGGTTACCAGCTGATCCCCAATGTACCTCCTACCCAACTGGCCCACTGGCAGAAGGACTAAATAGTTACATACACATGCAGTCCAATTACAGCACACCAAAATAACTTACAAAAGTATAAAAATACAATATTGTAATAGTATATGAACGTCATGCATTTATTCAAATCCATTGAATGTATAATACCCAGAGTGAGCACTACTATAAAATATGGACTGCGGGTGATAAAGACCTGCCGAGGAGCTCTGTTGGGGAACAAATGCACCGCTCTGGTGGGAGATGCTGACAACCGAAAAGCCGCAGGACAAGGGCAGACAGGGAATCTCTGTTCCTCCCTCGGAATTGTGCCACAAACCTAAAACCGTTCTACTAAGTAAACTTCATTGAATGAGAAAAACTATGATCATTTCCTAAAAATTACCATTATAAATATTTCATATTAGAAGTAGATTTCTTTTTAAGCTCTTTAATCTAAGATAATGGTTCTCAAAGAGTAGCCTCGGACCAGTCACATTAGTATCAGACAGGAATCTGTGAGAAAAGCATATTCTTGGCCCTGGAAGACACTGAAGAATCAGAAAATCTGGGGCAGAGGCCTTGAAATTTGTTTGTATCAAGCCCTGCAGATGATTCTGAAGCACTGCTCTAAGCACAGGTCAGTGAATCAGAAATAACACTAACATTTATTTTGTAGTTACAATGTGCTGTAGAGAAAGCAGGAATAATTTCATGTAAATTTTCATTTCTCATTTAAGATTAATTTAGCCTAATTCTAGTTAGATTAAATAACTAAAAGAAACAAAATTGTATTGTTTTGAACACATAAAACTACTCATGAGATTAAACCATCTAATCCCTATTTCAATTTAGGAGTTGGACTCTAAAGAGTCACAAAGCCTTCTCCTATAAAGGTAGTCTATACAACTGAATTCACATAAAGTCCCTAGAGAAGTCTCTAAAAAGACTAACACTATATTATGTATCATTACAGCAACTAAGTTAGCATTAATGAATGCCCCAATATTTTCTTCTGAGTTTACTAATGCCTCATACGACACAATTTCAAAGATTTGAGCAAACAGATAAAAATGTTTTAAAATTTCCTGAGGTGAACTGTGTAACATTTTAAACATGAAAACCTAGGTATGTTGTCATGGAATTTAAGAAGCAATCGTCACTACTAAGTCTAAATTTCAAAACAATCTTTGTTGGTGGCCACTGAAAATCTGATGCGAAACAAAATGCAAACTCTGACATTACTGCTGTCTGTAAGAAGGGTACAAGAATCACCTTCTTTTCTATTACCTGTCCTTATTAATCTAAGACCACTAGGTAATTACAACATACTGCAATATAGGCCACCTACCGTCACAGCACGTTGGGAATCTAATAGATCGGAGAATGTACACAAATGCTGCCCCCTTGTGGACTGACAGGTATGGTTTGAACCCTAAACAGTTTCTGGTTCAGCTTCTTGGCCTTTTGGCTTAGATAAAGTGTAGCTTTTCTATCAGTGAGATCCTAACTATGCAATAAATGTCAACATGAGATATATTTAATGCAATTCTACAGTAATAATAATAATTTTTCCTATGATGTGATGCACCAAATTCAACATTATCTGTCTTCTCATTTTTTATCCTTTTCCTGAAAAAAATCCATTAAATTTCCTATTTTAAGAAGAATTAAAAACTTTTACAATTTGTTAGCAATGTTTTTCATTTAATCGCAGACAATCACCAAGGGTGTGAAGCTTAGAAGCCCCATCATTTCTTGGCTGTATCATCCTTCCTTTTACCTCCTGATTTTCTTACATAAGCTTTCATGGCCCTGGTGATGAAGGATTAATTCAGTATAACTGAGAGAAAAAAGGAGACACTAACATGCAAGGTGGACCAACTGAAGGTACTTTAAAATGTTTTATCCGAAATATCTTAATGTAACTAACCTGACTTTGAATTATATTCCTAGCCTAAAATTTCAAATAAGCTTCCTAAGGGTAGTAAACTTTTACTTCAGAATTCCTAGTGCTTTGATAGAAATATCTTGTTATGGTCAAAATTTACTAATTTTTTTTAAATCCATGATTATGCTTAAATATAATGGCTAAAATAGCTTCCAGATATGATGAAGAATGAGACTTATAACTAAAAGAGACTAATTTTTTTTAAAATCCCCTATCTTTTAAGTAGAGATGTTGCATTTGTAATATGATGTTAAGAAGTTTTAATCTTGTGGAGCTTTTGTTTTCTGCCATCAACGTACCAGGGCCTTCATACCGAACTACAGCTTTAACCTCACTAAAATGCCCAAGCTGGACTCAAACTTGAGATCCTCCCACTTCAGCCTCCTAGAGTACTGAAATTATACGCATGTGTTACCACATTCAGCTTCTTTTTGTTTTAACTTTAGAGAAAATAAAAAACAAATTCACAATTGTAAAGGACAGTGATCAACATTACAAGAGAGCTATTGTTTATGGTTCATTTTATCCTTGGTGTAATCATAGTTACATGAACATAGCTATATACGTATGCTGCTATTATAAACATTGATATTTTTGCCCCTTCCCATTCAAAGTACATATCTGAAGCTTTAATCAATGTTATATTCTTTTTTTTATTTTAAAGAGGAAAGAAACCTAACATAACAGCAGTTAATTTAAGTAATGTTACTTTGCTGCTCCAAGTGAAATTGTTTCACAATACTACTTCTTATATTTCTTATCATAAAGGCACTAAAATAAGACTGTGGGCTCTCCTGATCCATGTATCACGTACCTCCTCAGTGTTACACTTACCTTAGCTCACACTAGATGGACAAGGAATTCTGTTAAATGAATTATGCAATTAAATGGACCCCAAAATGTTCTTTATTTTTATATTTTACTCAACCTAGTGCCTAAACACACTGCCAAAATAAAAACAATGTATGATTTTTTGTTTTACTTATTACTGAGCCAATGCATTCAAAGATTTCCCATAACAGTCCCTCTAGCTAAAGGCTTAGATTTCAACAATTATCCTCATACACTTAAATAAAATTTTGGTTGTACAAATGAAAATCATGCAAGGTTTTAGTAATATTGTTACACAAGTTAAATTTGTCAGGGTTAAGGGTGAAATTTAGTGGTAGACCCAACCAAAAAGAGAAAAAAAGAAAAACTGAACTTGCTAAATTCCTGAATTTCTTCCAAAATAACTTTTTGGAGTCCATTTATTCTAGAAAGTTTGAATATGAGTTAGTAATTGATATGATGGAAACACTGGTAATTGTATATACGTGACATAATCCTATAAATTTATAATGCTTGTTATTTTTTAAAAACCAAGATTCTTAAGTATGTGGAGCAAAAAATATAGTATATGGGATTTCCCTTAAAATATTTAAGTAAACAAAATAAGAATGAAAAGGTCAAATGAAGCAACTGTAACAGTCTTAGTGACCACTGAATTTGAGTGATGAAGGATCCCATTCCCTCTATTTTTATGTATATAAAAATTTTCATCAAAACTTTTAAAAGAATGATGCTCAAAATGACGTTGAAGGGTTAGGCATGGTGGTAGTGTCCTGTAGTCCCACACACTTGGGTGACTGATGCAGGCGGACTGAAAGTCTGAAGGAAGCCTGGGAAATTTAAGTGAGACCCTGTCTTAAAATAAAAAGGGCTCGGGATACAGCTCAGCTCTCCCTGGACTCAATTTCCAATGGCACCTCCTCAAATGATGATAGTGAAGATAAATCAGTAATAGCTTAACTAGAAACCCAAGTATCAGTAACTGAAAGAAAAAAAACTAGATTTTAAACTATATTGATACATACCCAATTTTTAAAAATAAAAACAAAAATTTAAAATTAAAGTAGCTTAAACAGAGCATGGTTGCCTGTAATCCCAAAACTCAAGAGGCTGAGGCAGGTTAATTACTACGAATTCAACGGCAGGCCTGACTTATACAGTCAGATCCTAGCTCAGGAAACCAAAACATAAAAGCAAAAAACAAACAAACAAACAAACAAACAAAAAATAAAGACAACAAAAAATAAAACACAGCTTATAAATAAATTTAAAAAGCAAGAACTATTTGGAGCTGAATGGAGATGTCACATCAATATGTGTCTGATGTATCTAATGGCCAGGGCAATGCTCAGAGGTAGAAATTTGTAGTAAATGACATCTATAGTAGAAAAAACTGGTTACTAACTCAGTGACCTCAGTTTCTACGTTAAACAGCAAATAAGAACTAAATAAAACTAAAGAGAGCAGAAGAAACACACAAAGGCAAAGCCAGTGAGACAGGAGATGGAAGTACAGAGCGTCAGCCCAGAGCTGCGTCAACCAGAGGACAAGCCTCTACACCAGAGTGTTCAGGAAAAAGAACAGCACCACAGAATCTAAACATACAAAAGGGTAATATGGAAACCTGAAGAATTCTGTTCCAATTAATTCAACAAATCAGAAAACATGGCCAAATTTCTTAAAAGATACGAAGATATTTTTTTTTGGGTACTGGGAATTAAATCCATGACCTCACGTGCTTGCCAGGCAAACGCTGTGCCGCTGAGCTATATTCACAGAAGATACAAATTCAACATTCAATCCACAAGAAATAGATAACCTAAAGAATCTTAAACCTCTTAAGGATGTTGAATTTGTCACTAGAATCTTCCTTGGAATGCTCCCCTGGGAAGTTCTATAAAATATTTAAGTTAGAAAACATATTGATTCTATACAAATTTCATGATACTGAAAAGCAGGGAACATTTATGGGGACAACATAATCTACCATGAAAACCAAATACACATAAGGAAAGATTTCAGTCCTATGAATGGATACTAATAAATGATTTCATCTTAGAGATGAAATTTTGGACGAAGGAGATTTATAAGATTGCTTAACATTACGATATTAAGAAATGGCAGGCAACTTGGCTTTAGAACCCAGGCTTTTAATGATATGCTTCTCAAATTCAAATAAATTTTAGGTATTTTTATGAAAGAAAACAGCAAAGAGCATTCTTAGCACTTACCTAGAGACTATGCTGGAGCCATTATAAAGATCACTAGCATATGACAGTGTGGCCAAAGGTCGTACTGAGTTATATCGAGTAAATTTGGACAAGCATTCCTGAAACTCATCCAACTGACTTGCAGTTCGACCGTCATCTGCATGAAGAACAAACACAACAATGTGAACTGTACTACACAGTAAGCAATGACCAGTATCCACAAAGTAAAAGCTACCTTGTAGGTACAAAAAGATTTTGGAAAAGACTAATATGCCCAGATTAGCTGAACTTTTGATTTTAATAAAAATGTCTAGCCATTATTTAAAAGGTTATCCTTTCTTTTAATGTCGGTAAGAACATAATTTACTTTTTTAAGCAAAATTTTCTTAGAAAAACAACAAAGTAACTAGTGGAGAGAAGTCGCATCCCTGACAAACAGAAGTCCCTTAGCAAAGAGCTAGCAGGGATAAGAAGGGGAGCACACGCGTGACAGGGTACTCGTCACTGAAGGGACAGACTTACAGGAACAAATAGCTATGTCTGTGTTCATTGCCAAAGCAAAATTGGGAACACGTTTTAGATACAAATTCGTTTTTACATGGCATGCTGAGGCAGGAGGATCATCTTGAGTCTAAAGGCATTCTGGGGTGCATACGGAGACCTTGTCTCAAAACACAAAAAACAAAATAAAAACAAATTAACATAAAATTTTTTTCACATAATACTCTAAAGTGTCTCCAATCTTATTACTAGAAGGAAATTTAAAAAGCAACATAAATGACTGATTCTCAAAAACAAGCTTAATGTTTGAAGTGGCTCCTATTTATCTCAAAGAGCATTTGCAGACAGGAAAAACAAAAGGTGTCGACTTATGTTTTCCTTCTCAAAGAATGGCAACAAAAACAAAAAGAAAACAGCATCAACCATTTTCCTTAGCGTCCCATTTGAAGTTTGAAACAACTGTGTTTTAACACTGTCTTCATAGCTTCTTCCTTACTCTGTGCTCACCCACACTTTATCAAGATGAACTTTTTTATTTCTTCCTTAAATGCCTATCCAGAAGGTAGCAGTAGGCGTAATGAAATTAAAATGAAAAATTATTACATTGAAAGAATTACATGATGCTATGATAAACGTATTCATCTGGAATATTAGGTTATCTTGAAAATGCAGTGGTAGGATGAAATTTATCTGAAAAATAAAAAAAAACCCTAAGCTTTTCTCCCTAACATTTTACAAATTTTAAAGATGTAAACACTTAAGTAAATTCACCTAACAGCCCACATTAAAAGGGTCCAAATTGGCAATGCTTTCATTCTAAAAATAGCAAAAGGAATAATCTAATTAGCATGCAATAGTAACGGTACTGAGCTAAAACTGCTCCATAAAAATGGTTCTTAGGAAATTCAACAAATTATAAATAAAAAGCGATTGATAAAGAGGGAAAAAACCCCAAACCATCAACTATACTTGAGAATGATTTGGATGTCACAGTTAATTGATTCTTTTTATATATAATTCTATTACTCTCAGTTTTTAATATAATTTGAACAATGGAAAGGCAGTTTCTTGGTTCATTTGGAAATTGTTTTAATGTTAACATATTCTTTCTCATTTTGACTTTAATTTCTGCACACATCATCAAGAATGTGTATTCTGCTATATAATCCTTTGCAAGGATAAATGGATTTCTACCATACAAGCTCATCAATATCAACTTCCAAAGAAACTATGAAGAAAACGAGCTTTCAGCATCTGACATTATAGCCATCAGTGTTCACTTATCTACTTATGCAAAAGAAAGATTTTGTTTTCTTGGTTTTTCTATGATCAACATCCACATATATTTGCGGGTATATCATCTAAAGTGTTTTCAAACATGTCTCTTTTCTTTCTCTGAATGCTTCATAATTTATTTTTTTCCAGTTGGGAGGTGGGGGTTTGGTAATTTGTACATTCTTGTGTGAAAATACAAACAGGACAATCATTCTCTTGGGGACCTCATGACGTGCAAATTAAAATTTCCTCTTTATTGTCAAAGGATCCGAAAAGGTAGGCACATCGTATTCAGTAATATGATTCTATAGCCAATGTGCAAATCTGATAAGATAAATTTAAGATTCCTAAAAACTAATGACAGTATGCTTTAAGTACAATATAGCTATGACCACACAAATAAAAATCTGTCTTCCTAGTTTTAAGCTGTCAGGGGGCTCTCCTTTACTATTCCAAGCAGGCCTAGGCTGCTTGTGACCTAAGGGCTATTAATACTGTTACCTACCCCAAGATGTTTACAAAAAAGTCTTTCACTCAGCATACTGTATTTCAATTATAGACACTTAGTGAGTGATTCAAGGCAATAAATGCTGGCTTCACAACTACAGAAAGTGTTTACCATTCATCTTAAACATGCTTGGCAAGTAAGTCTTGCCTTTCCTCTTATCTTCCAAGGAAAACTACTACCTAATCCTCCATCATCTATCTGGAGGCAATTTGTCCAAAAGAGCTAAGTAGAAATATAAGATTCTCATTCAACCAAGGCCAAGTTTTTTAACAGTCAGTAAAATAAAAAATGTTTTTTTCCTTTATTGGTCTTCACTTGGAGTAGCTATACTAGCAATGATAATCAACTGAGCACCCAACATGTACCAGGCCCTGTCTTCTATTTTTGTCATCTAGAACTCTTTGGTTTTAATGTCCTTACTTCATGATAAGCAAAAATACTGAGAAAGGGTAAAGAACAGAGAACTTTATTATTTCCCTAAAGCAATAAAATACTGTGCTGTCTTGTACATGTCTACACGTTATTTCCACTAATCTGAATATGCTTCCAATTATCTTTTATTAGTTAACTCATACTGACCTGAGCCAAATACATTTCCTCCAAACTCCCTAAGCTGGTCCTGCCTTCCTTTAACATCTCATTTTCAGCATGTACTAGACTTTTCTCTCCTAGTTTTATAATATTGGATATGTTTTATTTTTGTAATTTTTATATATTTATAATATAAAATATTGTAATTATTATTAGTCTTACTTTCTCCACTAAATGACAGTAAGAGCCATTAGCTTTTAATTTTTAATACCAAAGACAATGCTTAGAGCTTAATGTTGAAAAGCAGGCAACTGAAGAGATATTATTTTTGCTGTGTTATCACAGCTGATTTCCTAACCTTACTTGGCTTGCTACATATCAAGATGAAAAATTCCCAAACAGAGAATGCAAATGACCACCGGAAAATAATATTCTCCGAGATCTTTAAAAACCTTCTTTAAAAACAGTACTCTAACAGTTAGTCTACATAAAAAATATACTTTTCTTTACAACTAGGATTCATAAAAGCCTATAAATTGATCTGAATATGAATTTGAATAGTTTAAGAGAAATCAAACATGTACCTGAGATACGAGACATCCTTGTGGAGAAATAGCATTGCTCTAAGTCCTCGAAGTGAGCAGTGAGTCTTTTCCGCCTCGACGCTAATGTGCTGTTATACCATGGCTGTTTCTTTGTCTGCGGGGATAAGAAAAGACACAACACACCGTTCTAGTTTTATACAGAACTCAAACGCTTACATACGTCGTTTCAAAAGTTCATCACAGTAAAATGACTATAAATGGGAGAAAACTACTTCCTAGAGCAAATTTTCTCTTCAAAATTAAAACAGGAAATAAGTTCACAGAACTAAAAATGATTTTTAAAAAAATAAGCTCCAAAAACCAGTTTCACATGGCTAAAATAAGAAATGCTGGGAATATCCAAATTAATAATGACATTACAAAATATAGAATTTAGAGAATTTTAATATTCAGAAGATATTGGAAACAAATTATCAAATAGAAAATAAAATTTTTTCATCATCCTAGTATTGTACCCTCTGAATTATAGGAATAGTTTCTTACTTTAGAAACTGTTTAAATTAATATTATTAGATTAAGAGGCAGAAATAATATATGCTGAAGAATTTGACATATTCGTCAGAAGAACAGAATAACAAAATCAGATAGATTTTGTCATTAAGACAACCAACTTGAAATATGTTGGCATATAAATCCTATAGAAAAGAAAAGTCCATGATCCTAAGTATATATTTTGCAGCATACCTTGAGTGGCTACCTAAGAGACACTTAAAGAAAAATACACATAAAATACACAAGGAGCCAGGTGTAGGAAAACACACCTATAATCCCTGCACTTGGGAGGCTGAGGCAGGAAGATCGCTCTGAGTTCAAGGCCAGTTTGAATTACACAGCAAGATCTTGTCTCAAAAACAACAAATTTTTGTCGTTTTTGAGACAGGGTCTCGCTATGCAGTTTGGACTGGCCTTGAGCTCATTTTGTAGCCCAGGCTGGTCTCCAACTCACAACAATCCTCCTGCCTCAGCCTCCCAAGTGCTGGGATTACAGGCATGTGCCACAGTGCCAGGCTTACAGTGTATTTTGTATAGTAGATTCTTGCTTTAATACTAAATGAGAAGTAAAAGTTCTATTTTAAAGCAATGCTTGACTCACAAGAAAAATTTCCACAGATACAACATATAAATAAGAACCTGAACTCAAGAGAGTTGATGGTAAATAAAATATATCAATACAAAGGAAGGAGGGGAACAAGACAATAGCCACTTTAAGACAAGTACCAACACGGTACTTGTCTTAAGTACTTAATCTGGAATTTGGAAAACGAAATTTAGATACTACCAGAAGTACAAACTAAATGAAAAGCTAAAGAAACAGTCCAGAATGAAAGCCAAGGAAACAAAATTTGAAAAGAGTAGATAAGAAGCATAAAGGACAAAATGGTCAGGGACTCAAAAGATTTTTAACAATTTGAAAAGTTGATGTTTGAGAATTTTCCAGGACTGAAAATTAACACAAATGCAGACTCAGAAATCACTCTTATTAATTAAAAAGAAATCCACAGTTAGAGACAATAAGGTGAAACTGTTTTTGTTCAAAGGCAGAAAAATTTTAAAACCAGACAAATAGAAAACTCAACAGGAATAAGAGGCAAAATATCTTTTAAAAGACAATTATAGAAACTACAGCACAATGGATTTTTATTATCTTCAAAAAGAATGAAAATTATTGCAATGTAAAATTTGAAACCTGAAAATTACTATCTTTCAGCAACATAAACAAAACATTTTCATGTGAATGAAAATAAAATTTATTACTAATGAGATGAGCCTTAAAGAACTGAAATTACATACTTGAAACCTACTACAATACAAACTAAAGATCTGAGACAAAAAGTGAAAAGAATAAAGTAGCAATGAAATAAATGATTCTAAATGTTATTGTTAATCATATCTAACTTACTGGGTTCAAAAGACAGAAAAAATATACCAAATAATAGCATGTACAACAGATGTACACAGATGATTCTAAAATGAGCCATGTTTGAATAAAAAGTTTTACAAGACACATTGCTATTGATCACCCCAATCCCCACAACACCACTTTGTAAAGCAGCTCTGAAAGTCCTCTTTTATGAGTGTCTTTGAAATAGGATTAAAAAAATATGAATACTGCTGTTGCGTGTCATCCAATGGGAAGTCAGGCTTGGAAAAATATTACAGTGTGTCCTCGTTCACCTTATTCACCAGCTCTGGCACATTGTGATTTCTGACACTTCCCCAAAGTCAGAATGAGCATGAAAAGTAAATATTTTATATCAACTCAGGACAAGGAGTCAGCCACAACAGGGCAACTGAGGACACTCATGAAAAAGGATGTTAAGAATTGTTTCAGAAAGTGGCAAGAATAACGGGGTAAGTTTGTTCAACAAGAGGGAGTATTATGAGGGGAGAAAAGGGATATAATGGCGAACTGTCTCTTTCTTAATAATTTTTAAATTAAACACTGTCTTTTCCATCCATATCTTGTATGTCAGAAAGGAGTAATAGGAGTTTGTGCCCTCCCGCTTTTAACACAGTTGGGAAATAATTAAGAAGTATAAAGGTACGCCTGGATAAATTTCAAGGATAACTACCGAAAGCACAGTCACAGCATAGGTAAAATTGAAACCAGCAGTTGGTCAGTTAGGAAGGGAGTTTTTAAAAAAATGAAATAAGAAAAGTAGCAATGATAAGGACTGAGTGAAACTACGTGGATATAAATATAATCGGGAATCATTACTGATTAAAGTAGTGACAAAATAGATAATGACCGACTAGAAAATGTTAACTATATGCTATCTGCTAATGAAACACCTAAAGACTGAAAAACTGAAAGAAGTATGAAAGATAATACAATGGGAAGATGCTAAAAAAGACTCAAGATGAAAAACCATACAGGTGGAAACAGCCAATACATATCAGAAAAACTTTAATTCAACAACTATATACCAGTCTGTTCACAGTAACACAGTCCCAAAAATATAAGGAGCAGATATTCCCAAAGAAATTGACAAATAACTCAGCACTGTGGGAGATGAACTCCAAATCAATTGAGATTATGCTAGTAACAAAGCTGAGCATTGAGAAGAGCTTTCCTGTCTCATCTGACCTTTTCCTTCTACAATAATCAGGTGAAATATTTTCTTTCACTGCCATGAGTTTGGTGATTAGCAAGAGAGGTCTTGGGGCAGACATTCCCACTAAACTACCCCTTGTATGTCAGGAACTGCGCATGACAAACTAATAGAAATATGGTATCTGTTCTTGAGATCTGCAGAACTGAAAAATGTTTTGTGAATACATGATTAGGATCACATGTGCACCTCTGGGGCTACAAATCTCTACCTGTGAGAAGGCTCCCCATGTCTTCACTCATCTCTAATACAAACCACCCCCAAAATAGTCTCTCAAGAAGAGGAGTCTTGCTTCATCATCCTTACCATCAGTGACATTCCTCAATAGTCACCTTCCTTGCCTCAATTCCTTCTGCTTTGGCTGCCCTTCTAAGAGCAACTGGACCAAGGTCAGGTAACACTACTGTATGTTCAATCACTTACAGAAGTTTAGTTTAGAGGACCGCACCCACCAAGAGACAATGTACTATTTTTAAATACACATGGAATATTTACAAAAATTACCATGTACTGTTTGTATTGTCATGGTATAGTATGTTTATGATTTCAAAAGAAAAGGCAATCGCTAACGTAAATGAAATATAAAAACATTAACTATAAAAGTTAAAAATTCTGACACTGAAATCAAGAACTATTCATTAAAACCCAAAATGAGACGAGAAGAAAAACTATTTCTAACACATAGGAATTAATAATTTGCATTCATAAGAAAACAATTCTGAGATGCCCTAAATTTAATTACAAGGCTAGAAAGGGGAAGGAAGAATAATCATTTAACATGCTGTAGTCTGAAAAGAATAAAAGACCTTCCTGAATGGATGTGAAATACCTAATGTGCCTAATGTGAAATACCCACGTGCTATAGCAAGTCCCTAGGCATCACAATAGTCTACTTGCGTCCTCAACTAACCCAGAAGCAGTGATTACTTCTAAAGAACCATCCTCCTATTCCAAAGCTTTAACTGCTTTGCATAATTCCATCATTCTGTTCTCTGGCCAATATAGGTTTAATGCAAACAACATGATTTCCTTCTCCAGATTTTTGGGAACAAGTACTCTCCCTTCTGATACAGGAGATGTTTTCCAACTTTCCTAATCTTACTGCTGGAAGCTGCAGGAATTTGTCCCAGGCAGGACCTTCTCCCCACATTTGTCTATGGCATTTTTTTGCTCAATAAACTCTTATTTCAGAGATCTCTTGGACTCAAGAGTTTTGTTTCTGCAAGCATCTAGGATATGACTTATGTTTTTAAACCAAGGATATACAAAGATAAAAGATCATACATATAAAAAGAAAAACAGTATACAAAAAAAAATGGAAAAAGAGGTGAAATGCCATTTCACACAACATAAAACATGAATGGCCAATAAATCTAAGGCTCTGATCTTACAGTAACAGAAAAATAAATTAAATTCACAATTATATTCCATTTACTACTATTAACATGTCAAACAACTGTAAATATAACTGAACTAATTACTGGTAATAATGTCAAAAAACTGGAACTCACACACTCACATGGTGGGAGTCTTGAATAAAACACTTAGGAAAATAACTTTATATTAACCCAAAATACAAAGTTTATATACCAAATGACCCTCAATTCCTCTCCTAAGGAATACTCTACTGAAATTCTTGCACTTGTTTATCAGAAGATAAAAAGATGTCATTAATGGCAAAAATAACAAAAATTCCAGATAGGGCTGGGAAGATACCTCAGTGGCATAGCACCTGCCTGGTAAACAAAGTCCTGAGTTCGATTCCTGGTACAAAAAAAAAATCCAGAAATATATGAAACGTACGTAGACTGGGCAACTGATAAATTGTAGTATATTAACACAATGGAATATTATTCAACAGTGAATATGAATCAACTACCAATAAAAATCAGGAACAAATGCCTACACTATTTAATGTGGAATAATTTTTACAAAATTGAAATAGAGTCAAACCAAATAAAATATAGAGGTATATATACATACATATGGTAAACCCCTTCAAATTAAAAAAAAATCAACACACTGATGAAAATAAATTATTAGAAAATACATTAATTAGAAAAATAATTATCACAGATAGAAGGCAGGAAATTTGTTAGGATCAAATAAGTACCTTGTACAAGTAATACTCTAATAATTAATAAAGCTGACTTCATAAAAGTTTGCTTTGTTATTATGCTTCTAATTTACATAGTCATCACACATTCCTCTACATATATCAACTTATTTAAAAATGTGAATAATAATAATATACAGTGGCAAAATCATTTGTTCAATGGAAAGGCAAAAAGACTTCGTAGTCTAAAACATGAGACCAACCAATTTACTAACAAAAATCAGGAATATAACATGAATCCAGTAAGTAGTAATTGACAATACTGTTTCATATGATTTCCAATATTTATAGCTATAACCATCTTGTCAATACTTATATTTAGTTTTTAAAATTTATTCAAAACTGTAGTACAGTTCCTTTTTAAGTCATCTAACATTAGGGAGCTTCATAAATGTTAAATATGTAACACTTGGATCACTGTCACAAACTGCTTAAAATTTCACAAATATTTTGAGAATACAAATTTATCACAGGTAATAGGCCAGTTATCAGAAGATATATAATCTAAGCATAAGATATACAACTCACAGGTAGACTTAAAAGGAAATGTTCCTGAACAGTGTTAATGGCTTCAGGCTGGCTCTAAAGAAAAAGGGGCCGCACTGATAAAACTCAAAGGAAACTTATTTTCAATACAATCTTACTCGGTCAGTGGAAAAGGGAAAAGAAAAACCAAACCTGAAATGAAGGCCAAGAAGTGGATAGGGATCCTATGAAGACAACACAGCAAATTAAACATGATTATATAAAAATACCAGAGTGAGCCTGCAAATTACATGAAAAATCTTCAAAAATGTAGCACTGATAGTCAAATGCAATTAAACTGGAAACAGGAAATACTCAAAACTAAATATTCCATTTTATATACTTAAAACTGGAAAAAGAGTATCATCCTTAAAAGACGAATGAAATCAATGTTTGTACAATGGAAGACCTCACCACAGCCGAATTCCCTGTTAATTCCACTAGGAAGAGACCTTTACTCTAAATAAACACAAAAGCACATGGATAACTGAAATCTGAAATTTTTCAACATATAAATACCTGTTCTTCTGAAGTTAATTTCTTGTATTAACATAGGAAAACAAATGAATTATCACTATTTACACAGTAAGTATCCTTTAAAAGTTCAAGGACCAAGTGCAAAGTTGTAGGGGACAAATTCACAATGGCTAGTTTTACAAACTTCCCTGAGGGATGAATGGAGGTTTAAGATTATTGGTATCACCCTTCTGAGATTTCCCATTATCTCACTGGGGTGGGCCACCCTCTCCCACCTACTAAGACTAAAACTGAGACCATTAAATGAAGACTCCTAAGACTAAAGACACTTTAGGACAAGATCCTCATTGGCTTAAGGTGTCATCACTGCCCTCAGAGTCATCCGATAATCCCCTTACCATTTTCTTTAATCAATAAATCCTGAGGTTCTAGCTGGTTAGTGGCCTTTTGTTCCCTGTGAATAAATGGTCATCCCAGATCACTGTTGCTTACTTTAACACCTTGAGGAGACTGGAGGCTCACTGCAAGGGCCTAGATACAAAGTACTAAACTGATGAACATACGCAAGTACTAGGAGGCAAATTGTAACACAAACATTTTAAGATTGGCTCTAAAGGAGCAAGCTGAATAATTTAGAATGGTTGTCTTCAGAGTGTGGCTAAGGGCCACTTAGGACTGTCTGAAATATTCTGAGGATCTTTCTAAGGTCAGAACTATGTTTACAGCAGGGTGTAGTGGTGTATACCTATAATCTCAGAACTCCAGGAGGCTGAGACAGGAGGATACCAAGTTCAAAACTAGTCTGGAAAACTTACTGATCTGGCATGACTCTCTATCATGCAGGGAGGGCAAACCCTTTAGAGCTTTCAGTAATACAAACAGTCCACCGTGTCACACATGCTACCACTGCCCTGTATCGAGGGAAACTGGGGGTTGGGGATGTAGTTCAATGAGAAGACCTTGGTCTCTAACCCTAGTATAGGGTTTGGGGGCACGCAGGCCTGCAATCCAAACTACTAGAGAGTCTAAGGGAGAAGAATCACAAATTCAAGGCCAGCCTGAGGAACATAGTGAGATCCTATTTCAAAATAAAGAGGGAGGCACCAAGATGGCAGAATGGGAAGCAGCAGAGAAAGAGCCTCTCTGAGTGCTGTAGTCCAGATGCTGGAATATAGCAATGTGAGGAAGACAAGAGGGAGGGAACTGGGCCCCTGGACCCAGGAAGGATCTGAGGCGTGAACTGAAGTCCATGGAGAGAGTGAAGAGAGGAACTTCAATGAAGAGGAAAGAGGCAGCCAGCGGTGCCTTCTCCCTGAGATGGAACTCAGTGCACAAGGAGAGATTCAAACCTGTGGACACATGGAGACTGCTAGTGACCCCACAGAGGAGTCACAGAGAGATGAAGCAGTGGAGGGGAGCAATGGATGGGAAGGACTGCACTGGCTGGCAGTGAGTGCTACAGGCTCAGTCTATGCAAGCGCGAGAGCACCTGGCCAGGAGCCATCTTGGAGAAGAGCTCATCAGAATCACAGCTGATTTCTCAGCACAAACTCTCAAGTCAAAAGGAGTTTGGAGTGAAGTATACCAAGTTCTCCAGGAAAACAATCTTTAATCCAGATTGATATACTTCAAAAACTATCTTTCAAAACTGATAGAGAAGATACTTTCGTGACGAAGAACATTTGAAGAAATTTATGATCACCAAACCAGCACTCCAAAATTTTCTGAAGGTCATTTTGGAAAGAGATAACAAGGACTATACCTCCATGAAGCCCAACAGAAGGAATCCAGCAGGCAAGGCAAACAACTGAACAAAGGGAGGGGAAAATAAAAGAGGGGGAGCCAACGGCAGGAAAATAACTTGACAAGGATAAGTTAATACCTATCAGTGATAACAATTAATGTGAATGACCTCAATTCACCAATCAAAAGAAACAGGACTGAAAGAATGGATCAAGAAACATGTTCCAACAATATGCTATATACAAGAAACATGTAACTCAAAAGGAAATTCACAGATTAAAAGTCAAAGGATGGAAGGAAAACAATACTCCATGTGACAGGAACCCAGAAAAAAGTAGGGGTAGCTATTCTATTTGCAGACAAGTGAATTTCAAGCCAAGACTGATTAAGAGATAAAGAAGGTCACTACGTCAGTGAAAGACAACAATCCAAGAGGAAGAGATAACAATCACAAATATATATGCAACAAGTGCCGATGTACCCAACTATATAGAAAAAAAAAATATATATATATGTATTTTTTGTTTGTTTTTTGTTTTTCTGTCTTTTTGAGACAGGGTCTCTATGCAGTTCAGGCTGGTATTGAGCCCACTTTGTAGCCCACACTGGTCTCAAACTTGCAATGATCCTCCTGCCTCAGCCTCCCAAGTACTGGGATTACAGGTGTGCACCACCACACCCGGCCTATAAAACAAACATTAATGGACATAAAAAAATCAAATAACCACTAATACAATTGTATGGGGAATCTTAATAACCCACTGTTACAAAAAGACAGACCAAATAGACAAGAAGTCAACAATGAAAGATCAGAACTGAACCAAACTTCTGAACAAATGGACTTAGTAGATGTCTACAGTGTTCTACCCCACAACATCAGAATGCACATTCTTCTCAGCTGCACATGGGACATTCTCCAAAACATACTAGCTCACACAGCATGCTTAAGTAAATGCAAAGGAACTGAAATTATCCCAAGCATATTACAAGACCATAGTGCAATGAAACTGAAATTCAATGGCAAAAGACACCAGAACTTCATAAACACATGGAAACTAAATAGCACCCTCCTGAACAACAAATGGGTCACAGATTAAAGAAAAAATTAGACTTCTTCTACAACTAAATGATAATGACAATACAATGTACCAGAACTTATGGGACACAATGAGAGCAGTCCTAATAGGGAAATTCACAGCAGTGGACTCATATCAAACAGAGTGAGCTCCAATAAACAACTCAGTGGTGAACCTCAAACTTCTAGAAAAAGAAGAGCAAGCTCAGCCAAAAGTGTATATAAGGGAGGAAATTATAAAGATCAGAGCAGAAATTAACGCAGCGGAGACTAAGAAAACAGTACAAAGAATCAGTGAATTTAAGAGCTGGTTCTTGAAAGACTGAATAAAATCGACATCCTTTGCATTTGGCTCTATCGAGAGGGAGCTGGGGACGCAACTTCACGCCAAGCATCTGGGATCCCATACAGCGCTCTGGGTTCAACCCATGCCTAGCGTCGCAAAACCAAAATAAGATGAAACACTGTGTTTATAAAAACAATAAGATGTTATTTACCATTTTCAGTGTGCTTTTGTTTGCACTTATGACGCAAAAGCAAAGATCAACATACAGCTGCTGGCCTCGGCAGAAATCCAGGTAATGGCCCTCTAACGCCACTAGGAGACAATGGATTCTTCACCACTACTTACAATAAAAATAAAAACACACATACAACTGCAAAATATCAGCTTTACTGAGGAAGGCCCTGAATACGGTAACACAAGGTGATTGTACAACTGATTTCTTGCATGTTTAACTTTTTATTGTTCTATGATAAAATGGGAAGCGTATATAAAGCACTTTACTTACATTTAAAGGAAGGGTAATCTCAAGAAAAAGTACTTGGAGTACTGTTGAGGATTGAGTTAGCTGCTATCCTCGTAGGACACGAAAGAAAAATATGGCTCATCCAGAAGGAATACATTAAAGAATAAATGGCAAATATCTACATGAATATAAATAATTTTTCCTCTTAATTTCTTTAAAATGTATGTGAGTAACCGAGGCAAACATATTGTCTTCTAGGATGTGTAATTTATACGGAAGAAATACTTATGACAACTGTGGCACGAAGGGTGCATCAGAAGATATGTAGCCTCAAAACTTCTACAGTTTAGATTCTGGAGTGCAAAATTTAGGTGGTTGAGACAAGAACATAAACTGTACTCACAAAACAGCTTAAAAATAATGCAAAGAAGCTGGATGTGGTGGTGCATGCCTGTAACCCAGCCCTTGGGAGGCTGAGGCAGGAGAATTGTTATGAGTTTGAGACCAGCCTGGGCTACAAAGTGAGCTCAAGGCCAGCCTGAGCTGCATAGTGAGACCTTGTCTCAAAAAGACCAAAAAAAAGGGCGGGGGGGGGGGGTTAGTAAACATTTTAAAGGAAAACAAAAAGGAAGAAAAATCTGTATTAAGAGTGACATAGGAGATAAGAAAATTTGGCGTTTTTTTCCCCCACATTCCTGGTACACAGGTCATAAAATCTTTAGTTTCCTGAGTGATAGAAGTGTTCTCTGTTATTTGCAGCAAGCATCTTTTGCTAATACCTGAGTTTACGCTAATGAGATCCCTGGGTAGCCTCAGAATAAGGCTGGCCACCAAAAAGACTAAGTAATTACAGGGTTGGAATGTCAGTCTCACCACCTCCAGGAAGGGGGGTGCTGAAAATTAAGCTCTATGAAAACTCCACAAGATTAGATGAGCTTCTGGTTTCTTAAGACACGGAGACAGTGATAACCAGAGATAACCAGTGAATAAAAACTATACAAATCAACCTCCATAATTTGCTCTATGTAGCTCTTCCATCCAAAACCAAGGTAAGCCCTTGTTAACAACTGACCAATCAAAAATATTAGATGATTGGAGTCTGAAGTGGGGGCAGCTTTGTAAGACTGAACTTTTAACTTTTGGGACTTGACACTAACTCCAAGAAGATAATGGCAAAATTAACTAAATTATACAATCATAGAGAGAAGGTATCGGGGAGGCTGGTGAATTGCTCAGTAAGGGAAAAAGCCCCACTGAAGGTTAGAAGCATCATGGGATATAGACAAAACTATTTGACCAGAAGATAATAAGAAAGTATAACAGAGTTCCTTCAAAAGCAAAATTTACCAAAGTTTTCACAAGTTAAAATTGGGAATGTAAATACCCCTCTATCTAATAAAATAATTTCACAAAAAGAACTTCAGGCTCAAATAACCTCACTTGGGAATTCTACCAAATATTCCAGAAGAAATAACAATAATCTTACACAAAGTATTTCAGAAAAAAGACAACACTCTATGTTTAATTTATGTTCTCTGCTAGAGTTAGAAAATAAGGTTAGGGCCCCAAGGTTTAGCGATTAAGGGCATAGTTCTGAGCCTGGTGTTGTTGAGTGGTGAAACTCCACAGGCAGGGACTCCTGGGAGATTTTCAGGTTGCTGGGGGACACAAGATAGTATGTGTGTGCCCCCTGAAGTTCTTCCCAGGGGAGTATTATAAAAGAAGCAAGCCTGGTTCTACCCACCCCCTCTACCTCCCTCACTCCTCCACTGTAAATTTTTAATAGCAATAGTTGCAAATTTCTGCAACTCGATAAAAGGCATCCACCAAGGCATAGAGGTAACACCGTAACAGGTGAGAGAAGAGGGAAGGGAGAGAAGGAAAGAGAACAGGCAGATACAGAAGGGAAAGGAGAGAAGAGGAAAATGGAGGGAAAGAGAACAACACAACACACACAGATCAGAAGACACAAAAGTTGTAAGAATCAAAACGGGGTCACTTGTGTCACATCCTGACAAATGCAGCCAGAGACAGCTACAAAGGGAAGGTTTTTGTGACAGAAGGGCTATTACGAAAGACTGCCAAAATTACATCTTTACACAAAGGCCACCACAAAGACACAGAGAAAATACTCATGTAAGGACATCTACATAGCAAATACCTCTACAATCTTGGATTGAAATAATTCTTGTTACTGAGCCTTGAACCACAGACAACTGTGGTAACTCTCCTTACTGGTAAGCAAATTCATACAAGAGTGACAAGACACAAGCAACGTACAAAAATTAGCCACACACAGGTGGTCAATGCAATTTGAGAACAAATGTATCAACAACAGTACCAAAGAAAATAAATAAATTTACCAAGCGCATGCCTAAGAGAAATTTTTAAAGGAGTAAAATAAATGAAAGATATACTTACTCTGTAAACTTGGAGGTTCAATATTATTATTATGTTACTACAGGGAATTTATAAAAGGTTTATGAAGAATTTCTCCATATTTTTCTTACAATAATAATCTTAAAATATGTGTAATTTTAAAACTTTACCCCCACCCCTTTTTGTCTGTCTGTTTGAGACAAGGTCTCCCTATACATTCCAGGCTGGGCTCAAACTCAAGAGATTCTTCTGCCTCAGTCTCCTGAGTGCTAGCATTATAGGCATGCATCATGATGCCCGGTTATATTTTAAAAATACCTTAAAAACCTAAAAACATGAAGAAATAAGAAAAATAAACTCAATTATTATAAATATATTACTTCTCCATAAAGTAATTTATAAGCTAAAAAAAGTAGTTCTGTTAAAAATATTAAGAGGTTTTTAATGGAGCTAGACAGGAGACACTAAAGTTTGTAGGAAAAAACAAACAAGAAGGAATACTCTGTCAAACACTGAAAAAGAAAAGTTCCTGTGATGGTGGAACCTTCTAAGACATTAAAACCTACCATAAGGGGATAGCCTAACAAATAACTTACATTCTTCAGAAGTGTCAATGTCATGAAAAAAATCAAGGAATTCTAAACCAGCTGAAGTAACATAAAAACAGGACAAACATAAGAAGCAATTCTGAACTGTTACTGAACCATCAATTTTTTTTAAACAAATGACATTAGTAAGAAAACTTACCCCCCAAATTTAAAATTTGCAGATATTATATTAGTGTTAATTTTCTAATTTTCATAATTAGTTCTATAAAAATGCGAAGGTAAAATAAACAGGCAACTACAGAAATTCAGAATTACATAAAGTTTCTACGTTAGCATTTTTTAAATCCAACTCTTAAACGTATTTTTAAGAGCAGAAAAATATTCCATTCTATAGTTGTAAGATAACTTTTATACCTGTTCTATTATGACTGGGCATGTTTATTTTTCAGAATTTTGGTATAATTAATACTACTATATGATTTCTATCTAGTACTTCAATCCTTATAATAGATTCCTATGTGTTTGATTACCAAATCAAACATTTCTAACATTTGCCATATGTATACGCCGCCAAACTGCCTTCCTAAGTCTACGAACTCAACTCCTTACATCTTACCTATACAAACACACACACACAACATACACACATGCTTGCACACATAAACAGTCATAAACGTAAGAGTATAGTCATGTGTCCCATAACATTTCATCAGTAACAAACTGCACAGAAAAAAAAAAAAGAATAAGGAGGGGAAACACACAGATGGCATAAGCAACAGTGGTCCCATAGAGGGTAGTGGAGCACAGAAATATCTACTGCCTAGTGACTCATTAACATGTTAGTAGTAATGTTGGTGTATAACAAAACAAAAAACAAAACAAATCCTACTTCATTGTCTGTTTCATAAAAATACACCACACACAGTTATGTATGATATGTAACTCTTGATAATGGGGTAATAAACAATTATTTGTTAATTCATGTATTTAATATATTACACTTTTTATAATTGTTTGGAATGTACTCTTCCTACTTTTAATAAAATAGAAGTTTACTGTACAGCAGCATGCTTGTGGCAGTCTCATATACCCAGGTTTATTATGCATAGTACTTTGTCTCTGAATAATATCGGGGCCAAGCACAGGTGACTGACCTGTGACATCTCGGTGTGCCTAAGTACGCTGTACATACAATGTAAACAGAGCTATGAAATCACCTAAAGATGCAGTTCTCAGAACACACCTTCACCTTTAAGCAGTGCAGGATTATTTTTCCCACTGTCAAATATCCCTCTGATTTCTGCTCTAAGTATTAGATATCTTCTTTGGTACCGTGCATTACTTCACAGTTTGTTTTTATTATTTGGAAATTGAATATTATTTCATGTGTGAGCATTTTCATCTCCTTAAGCATATCCTTTACCATATTTTTTACCCTATTTTCAGCTTTCATTAAAAATTGGCAATCAAAGGTATTATATTTGAAGAAATTGAGACAATTATCAGCCATACTTATGGGATCTTTCTAATTTAGGTTTAAAGTCTTTTTGGTATTTTATTATAATAAAGGCTCCTTTTTAAATCCTATACTTCTGTTGTTATTTAAGTAATTATTTAACAGACAGGGACTTTCAGTTAGTGATAAAAGAAGAAACCCAATTTCTATCACATAATTTCCCAATTGTCACAATAGAATACTCCTAATCTCTCCTTCCGCTACTGCATAGCCAGCTTTACCGCAGGCTAACCTATTAACTTGCTTTGATCAGAATCTTAATTTTTATTTTGCTCTACTTGATGCAGCAGTCAGTGAATACATGCTATCACCTGCGTTTGATCAGAATCTTAATTTTTATTTTGCTCTACTTGATGCAACAGTCAGTGAATACATGCTATCACCTATAGCTGATTAGGTAATGTCTTTCACCATATTAACTTCTGATTTTTTCATCCAAAGAAATTTAAAGTCAATTGCAGAATTCTGTGCATACTTAAAAACTATCACTGGGTCTATCCAAACTGTGCTACAAATGTCTTAATATGTGCCTATACTGTCTTATTTTAAACTAGCTTGTTAAATATCTAATTTCAATTCATCTTACATAAGAACACTTGCTAAAACTGTTTTCTATATATACCATCTTACAATAACGTAGCTTCCTGGGGTAAATAACAAATTGATTTATTTTCATTCTTCTCTAAAACTGGAAGGGTTAAATGCTATGACTTTTTAGTATAATTCTGACTACATTCATAAGCAGTATTTTCGATATGTAATGCTTTCACTAGCACTAGTCCATGAGTTCTTTGTATTCAACTACTCTTTGACATGAAGGGATTCAAGTCTTCAGTTTACAGTCTTGCAAATTAGCTGTCACCTTGTCTCTATTTAGTATTTGTGATTCTAATTCACAGAATGCAGATGGTACAATTTATCCTGTTTTAGGACTGATCAATTTTTCTAAATGCTCCAAGTTCTAAATAAACAATACATGTCCTTTGATGAAAAATATAAAGACAAAGTACTTTTTTTAAAGTAACCTTAATCCACTTGACAAAACACAAAATAAAACAAAACAAACCTAAGTCCTTATAATGGCCTAAGAAAGATAAGTAACAAATTAACTTCTGATGTGTTTTATCACTTCACTTTCTATTTTTCTCTTCGGCCTCACTGGTTGACTGGACTGGGAAGCCAGGTTCTAGCACAGGGATTATTTACTGCTTCCTTCTGCCTAGAATTATCAAACAGATGCACAGATGGCTTAGTCACGCATTTCCTCTTTAAGTCTTTTATTTAAAAACAAAAACAAACTCACTGTCTTTCCACAGGGCTAGCCTAGGAAAAGATCAAAATTCTACTAAATACATGTTTGCTTACCATCATCATAAATTAAAAAAAAAAAAGGCAGTCCAATCATAAGTTGAGTCTATTATTTTTACTTTCTCCCTGCACACGCAATTTTTTTTTCTAGCCAAGCAAATTTGCTAGAACTTTCAAAGCAATGCTATATAAAAGGTTAACAGTGAAAATCTTTTCTTGTTCCTCATCTAGTTTTCAAATGCCCTCCAGCCAAATATCAATAAGAACACATCCACAGTTGGACAAGTTTTATTTGCTGCTTATTACAAATAAGTTAGCACACTACAGGTAAGGAAGTGTAAGCAAAAGGATTTTAGAAACAAAGGATTCAGACTTGCATTACATAATTTGAAGGTATGTTCAAAGAAGTAAGGCTTTGTTCTAGACTGGACACTGTTATGTGGGACAAATTCTATGACAATCACAGTAAATTCTAGGAGGACAGAAGCCTGGTGAGCTCAAGCTATCAAAGGTAAAGGAGCACCAATCACTTATACTTAGTCAAGGGTAGGCTGTACTTGGTATTTTTTGTGCTATGTACATTGACTTTGTTTTTTATGTCCTTATATAAGTTTATGGCATAATCTAGGGTTCTGTTTCACTTTCCAAGTTGCAGAATAGCCTTGTGCTGCTGATGTTCTGTAAAGTTACGTTCCAAAGGAGTGTATCAAAGCCTGTCTACAAATGCCAAGGCAATTTCCTGATTTAGGGACTGCTTTTCTCTCTCAAATTTTATAGTGTATTCCAACTCATGGATTTAACACAGGATGTACAGAGTTGTCACACACACAAAAATAACAGAACTGGTAATTCAAATTTGAGGAAAGTAAAAGAAAAGCAAAAGTTATAATCCAAAGAACTTACTTTCCACCTTTGTAAAAATAACTATTTTTTCACATAAAGTGAATATGTACACAAATAAATGTGCATTCAAATGCTTCATTTTATCCTTCCACTAAAAAGATAACATTGTATTAGGATAATCTATAAGACTTGAATAATATCTAGGGATAAGAGAAATTACAGTATGTTAACTTCAACTTTAAAATTGTACTGTGATTATGTAACACAATATCCTTGTTTTTAAGGAAATATACACCACTGTATGTAAGAGTAAAGGAATATGTGTCTGTACATACCTCAAGCAATCCAAGAATAAAATTATATGTTGTAAGGTATTAAATGAGAGTAAGACAAAATGTTACTGTTTGAACAACCTATGTGAAGAAAGATACGAAGGAACTGTTCTTAGTGTTTTTTATTACTTTTCTCTTAAAAGTTAAAAGAACAAGTCAGACCTCAAAAATCAGAGTTTGACAAATATCACTACTCGCAAGTCAAAAGTAAAAAGTCAAAATAATGAAAGAGGTGAGGCTAGTGTCTATTCTATTCAAGACTGAGTTGCCTGCACCATAGCAAAGTTTAAGGTTTCAACATAATGATGGTTAATTAATCAGTAGAGCACAACTTTCTTAGCTCTAGAACAATGATCTGATTTTTCATAGTTTCCTCCAAAAGGTCACATAAGGTCTTCTCAAGATCTGATATTACTGGTAAGTTAAAAGCATTCTTTTAAAACTCTTTTTTATCATTGGTAAGCAAATAGAGAGCTAATTCTGACATTATGCATCAGAGCTATTCAGGTTCTAATCAACTCCAAGCTGTTGACATGGCATGTCTTGATAGGACATTTCAGTAAACTAATCTAGAACTTTACAACTTAAGTGATTATACCCTTGGTACCACTAAAACATACTGTTAAATGTATCATTTACCTGAGAATTGCCACTGAAACCTGGAGGTTGGCTGTATTCTGTGGAATCAATAATACTACTGCAAAATGAAGAAAGAAAAAAATGTGATTTCAGTATTTACATTACTTTAGCAACAGAAAAAGTAGATCTAAATAAAAATGCATCATATAAAAACCAAATGTTACTAGTTTGTAAGCAAACATTTACTGCCGATCATTTAATTAGATATCAAACATACAACTCATAAAATCAGCAAATACTAAAACAATTTATCATTTCACCCACCATCTCAAACATATATACCAAGTAAGAACACAAATTGAGAATAATTACAAGGTAATTACACAGATTTGTTTGTATTTCATTTCCAAACTATGAGGTGTTTTTTGAACTTTAAGGAAAGCAGGACTTACAGTGGTAGGAAAAAAGCACAAACATGAAATTGACAGGTTTGGTTAACAGACACCAGGAAGCCACTAGAAAGTTGTGAACTCCTCCACACTCAGTTTCCTCACTGCAAATTGACACTGGTGTGAACTATTTCTACACCATGTCTCAAGCCCCCAAATACTGTAACTATGCAAAGTGTGAATGAAAATTACCGAAGGAGTGGGACAAATGTAAAACAACAGTCTTTCACAAAAACCCAAATTTACGTACTATTTTGTAGGCTTCTGCTTCAGTTTCCAAATCACAGAATAGCCTTGTCTACAAACTTTGCCCTTGTCAAATATCATCTATTTTCTGCATTGGTTCTATTTATTTTGTGTATCTTCTGTACATTCTATTCAATTCTAGAAAAATTTCTAAAAGCCCAGAATATCTTTTTCTTCCCCTAGCTTACCACTTCATCAGTTCTATCTCTGTCTCACCCTTCAATAAATAAACTAGCCTGTAAGAATTATCAACAGTTGAAACTGTACAATGATAAACTAAGTTATTTACGTTTTTACATTGTTCTTTCCTATTTCTGCAATAAAGATGTTATGTTGTCTACCCTAATGAAATTTAAGCAACTGCAGGTACTAAGTACTACTCAATTGCTACTCAAATACACAGAATAATTACTTTATTTCTGAAAATACATCAAAGATATTTAACATATAAACTTATAAGTACAAGTTTTCAATTTTACTTGTACTTTCAATTTTACTTTACACTATGAAAGTTATTTATTTCACCATTAGTTCCTCTACCTAATAAGTGATGTATCAGAGGTGTGACATAATGAGATAATGTGTGTAAAGTTCTCAGCATAATGCTAAAATATGATAAACAATACATTTTGGCTTCTATTATTAACAGAATTGGTAAACAATGAAGTCTTACATAAATATTATGTCATAAGTCATACAGAACTGTCCTCACAGTTGTCTTTTTTTATAGCAATATACTACCACCTAGTCTTAATCTGTGTTCTTTTCAACTATAAAATTCAATTATAGAAGAAAGAGCCTTGCCTTACATGACAAAAATTTATGCAATCTTGCTGTGGGTTTCTTTAATTGAAATAAATCTACAGTCAGTTTCCCTGTAAAACTCAAGCACTTACATGACAAAATCTTATGCTACTGTCAGTCTCCTCCATATGTGGACTAACAGGGCTGAAAAGAAGGAGGCGCAGGGCACTCAGCAGACTGTTTCTGCAGTGCACACTCTTGGCACTCTAGCGCCCTGGGAGGTTGAGGAAGGAGGACTCACCTGGATGGCTCCAGGGGACCATGCCTCAGAATGTTAAAGCGGGTAGGAGGGAAATTTAGCTCAGGGTAAAAGCCCTAGATTCAATCCGCAGTATCAAAAAAATTTTAAAAGTCTTTTACTAATGAAACCCGATTACCTACCATTTGTAGAGCATTAATAAAACTATGTAGGTGTATGTTTAGAGGCCAACAAAACAAACTCTACCCATGATTTTTCATAGCTTTGTATTTCTAAATTCTTTGACAGCTAGTCTTAATGATACTGATATCACCTTAGTATGTACAGATATAATATTACGTTTAAAATATACATTAAAAATACCAACTAGTTGAACATATTGAAATTACAGGTTTGAAATGGTATTTTATTAATGATAGCAAATTTTAAGCCATTATATTTCTTTTTATGCTCTATAAGTGAAGATTTAGAAAAATCCTACATTAATTAACTCAATAGACACCTCTCAAGGGAAAAAAATGAGAAACAGTGAACTGCGAACAGAAGACAGTGTCAGTTTCAAGTGCACATCAATAAACATAAAAATTTAATCAGGACATCAAAAATGGTAACAGAAGAAATTTTCATAGTAGTAACCAAAATTGAATTAAGAATAGACTTTTATTAAAGTGAAGAAAATAAGGTAATTTCTAATGTTCTTGCCAGTGACGATGAGAAGCTTATGTAAAAATGTAAATGAAAACAATGCAGCACTTGATCTGGAGTAAAAAAAAGTTTAGTTAGTACCAAAAACGTTCAGTTCGTTAGTACCACACAGTGACTCGCACTTCAGTCATTTGCTTCCAAAAGCAAACATCAACTTCATAATTAGAAGACAGATTGTTAAGTCAATTTCACATATAAAACAGTCCTCTAATCAACAGATAACTTAGAGAAAATAGTGGTTTATTCTTGGTGAAAATACCAGGCTTATTAATTTTAGACTGGAATTTTATTTGGAAAAAGTAATTTATAATTTAAATTATTAATATACATACTAGCCAAATAATAATGAAGAGGTAAAATCTGTAAGTTGAAATAAGCACACTGAGATCATTCATTTAAGACTAAACATAAAAATCAATGACTATAGGATTAAAAAAAAAAAAAAAGGCCAGGAGTGATGGCGCACGCTTGTAATCCCAGTACTCAGGAGAATGAGGCAGGAGGATGGTTGTGAGTTCGAGACCAGCCTCAGCTACAAAGTGAGGTCAAGGCCAGTCTGAACTGCATAGCAAGACTCTGTCTCAAAAAGACAAAAAAGAAAAAAAAAGGACTAAATAAGACAAAATTTACCAAGTATACACATGAAATTAGATGCTATCTGTCATTGACAATTTTAGCCATTAATTTATGGCAAAAAAAAAATAAACTTCTACACTTAACACAGTAAACCATATGGCTACAGAAATGTTTCTTTCCAGTATTCTTCATATTGAGGCAGTTTCCTCAAAACGAAACACACTGAATAAGTAACCTGAAAATGATCTGACAAATTTTTAATACTTTAATAATTTTACTGAATTTCAAATTAATGGTAAAGCTCATTTACTAACAAGCAAAATTCTTATGGCCTCAACTTTGCAGGTACCTCCAGATACGATATATGCTTTTTTTTTGTACAAAGAATTGAACTCAGTACCTGGCACTTGCCAGGCAAGCGCCTATGCTGCTGAGCTATATTCCCAGCCCCTTAAAATCAATTTTTTCCTTTTATATTCTCCATATGTATCCTTAATATTTGACATGGTCAAATCAACCAAAATTAATGTGAATAATCTGGCAATTCATAACAAGAGCAGAAGCTAACATCTACTGAATCTCTACCATGTGACAGACATTATTTTCATTTCTTTAAACTAACTGCATTTTATCCTCAACTCAAGTACTGTTATCCTTATTTTTCATATGAGAAAATTAAAGTGTATGCGGAAAATAATAAATTTCACTAATGTCACACTGGTAATATGTTTCAGAAATGAAATCTGAACAGAGGTAGCATAATTCCAGAATCCTTATGGTTCAACCATCAACGTGACGCATGCCTTGTCTGAAGAATCACTGTTCTGGTTCAGTTTGAGCAGAAAACTTCCATTTCACCTTCTATTCTCAATTCTGGCATGTTTTCCATAATTGTCTCACCTTCCGGGATTTTACAGGCTTTAGAGTAAGAATGCCTTGGTGAGAGTATCAGTTATGGCACTGTGTGATCCTGAGCAAATGAAAATACTTTGTATCCTTGACTCAGTTTACTAACTAGTAAGATAAAAGGAAAGATAAAATCTATTATATAAAATTTGCTTTGAAGATTACATGATACAATGTATGTAAATTACAAGGCATGACCTGGTAGGGTGCACCTCTTTTTCCAGCTCCTCTGTTCTGTCTCCTGGCTGCCATGCCCTGATCAACGTTTCCTCCCCTGTGCCCCTCAGCCATGCCAGTTGTCCATGGACTGAAACATGGGCCAAAACAACTCTCTCCTTTAAGTTGCAGGTGTAGAGTATTTTGTCCCAGCAACAAGAAAAA
This sequence comes from Dinomys branickii, assembly GCA_004027595.1. Classification (NCBI taxonomy): domain Eukaryota; kingdom Metazoa; phylum Chordata; class Mammalia; order Rodentia; family Dinomyidae; genus Dinomys; species Dinomys branickii. The sequence goes on from PVLD010002523.1 coordinate 73,546, forward strand.
CGACTAAGCCAATAATCAAAGAGATGAAATTTCCTGTTTCACTCTAATTTGAAAGAGCAAAAGCCATAAGCAACAAGATTTGATCACAGTCCCTAAATAGAACACACAGGAAACAAATGACAAATACCAATAATTTGTTTTATATTTCTTTTAAAAGAAAAATACACGTGTCAATTAAGATTTTAAAACATATCAGCATCTGAAAAGACATAAAATCAAGAAACCCCGTGTTTCCACACTTTCTTAGGTATCCTTTCCGTTTGCCTACATGCTGATCTCTAAGATCTATTGCTGAACTAATGACTCATGCTTAGTAACAGAGTTCCAAAAATCTCCATTCAAATAGCAGTCTGGCTTGATACAACAGATCTCAAATTTGATCTCTATAAGATCTCAGATTTCAGAATTTAAATGGACTGTTAGTATCTTCATCAAGCAGTGAGAATTACACTGTATAATAAGAACCCAAAGATGCCCACAAATCAAATATAATGAAGTTTTACAGTTAAAATGCATTGTGATGGATTAAAATTCTTAGAATCAAAAATATACTTATACTGTACTATACTTTAACAGTCAATTCACCTGCTTGTGTTACTTCCCCTCCAAAGACTACCTTATAAGAGAGTTCCAGGATCTGTCACGTTCACAACTATACCAGTGCCTAGCAGTGTTTGACATGTGTCCAGTATACTTCAAATAGTCTACTTAATATTCTTTCAAAAAATTGTACCTTTCAAGGAACATTTTCATAACTTGTTGCATCACCTATCAATTTCAATGAGAAAAAAATTTTAACGCAAAATGATATACAAAAGATACCCTCTACAGCATTATCAGTTAAGTTTGCTTCTGTATTTTCTATTTACTTTTGGTTTAGTTCAGTTCTAAAATTTGATGTCATGAAAGAAAAAGGATCAGGAGAGAAGGGAGGGCAAGGCAAGGGAGGGTAATAGAGGAGATAGACTTGATAATCTAAGCTATAGGCATGTATGAAAAGGTCACAATGTAACTTAACATTGTGCATAATTAATACACAGTAGAAAAAATTTAAAAGACATACAAATGATTGGTCAGCATATGAAAAACTGTTCAAGCTCTTGGGTAACTGAAGAAATAAAATTGAGCCAGTAATGAAAAACAAGTAAAGAATAAGTAAATGAAAAAATAAAAATTCAGTGTCTTCAAATGCCTATGGCAACAAGTCCAACTCCTTCACAAGGGGAGGGTCAGGATAAGGTCAGTCACCATCAATAGAATAAAACGGTCAACTGGTTTTGCTGCTACTCCTACACCATAGGTGTAAATACATTAAAATACAGTAAAACGTAACTGATGCTTCTCAGTCCCCAGGACAAGTATACCTGAGGTTTCTTAAGGTTTGTTTTCTTATAATTACGTGGCCTTGGAGAGTGGGGTGGGAGGCAATGTTGGCTTGTGTATAGAAGATCTCCTGCATTGTTACATACTATCTTCCTCTCTTAGTTGAGGAAAATAAAGGTTACATTAGAAATGTTTAGATTTATATAGATTTCTACAAATATTTAGATTTAAAAGTCTATTTAAAACTCACAATAAATTACTGATAAATTTATAAAGATCAGAGTTAGATTTGAGCAGAAAAACAATTCAGTTCTTATGCTTTTAAAAAAAGTTATCTAAGTAAAATGAAACAGTTGAGCCAATAACTGCCTAAAGTACTAAATACCTAAGCATCAATATATGAAAAAGGAATCATCAACACTGCCTTTACTAGATAAGCCAGTCTGTGACCCAACATGCAAAACATCAAGAACGTATCAAATAAAAAATGTCACCTATATTTTATTTATAAATCTCCCCTTTCCTGTATCACAGAAAACTTTAAGGTCAATTCCGAATTTAAACTGATATATGACTCTTAAAGAGTTACATTTATCATCAAGATCAAATTTCTCATCAGTAGAAGTATTTTCAATACTTTTTACAGGTAAGAGACAATCAATCAGAAACTACTACTGTAGTATTATTTTATTTTTAGGAAAACAAGATAAATTTTAAAACTAGTAACCACCTGGATTATATTACAGTGAATCCAGCTAAAGCAGAAAGCCTCAAGTAATTTTCTTCAAAGCAAGTTCTTTAAAGTTCCGAAAACACTGACATGAGACTGATAACTGACAATTCTGAGGTACTTGCTTAAAGACAAAAAGCCATCATGAACAGCTATTTCTAAGCTAGAAGTCACATTAATGTAAAGCACTCAGAAACTTACAGGCAAAAATACTAATTACAACTTGGAAAAGAATGTAAAAGCTAGAGGAAAGTATGCCAATATTCTTCATCCCCCGTGTTTACAGCTACCACAGAATGAGACCAAGTTTCTACTAAGTTTCTGGCTTCACATGTTTTGGAACCAATTATTTAGTTGTGCTTCCTACTCACATATACATCTAAATTAAGTACACTTTAAAGAACCCAAAATCTGCATTTATTAGTCCTTGCAGAATAAAGTCTATCCAAAATTTACCTCTATCAAAAATTCACAGATAATCGCATGTTTCAATTTAAACAAAATTGCATTGCCACCATATTGCCAAGAAAACAAATGACAAAAATGTTTCACTTTCTTATTTAAAGTCTGAACTAAAACTTTTAAAGTGTATAGGATATTAATAATCCTCTAAAAGAATGGATTTTATATATAGATACTTCTAATAAACCTTTCATAGAATCAATTGAATTTGGCAATAGGTAAGAAATCACATTTATCTATCATTCTCTAATTTACACATTATATTATCTCTCACACACATATACACTCTGCAACAATAAGGGGTAAACTATATTTTACAATGTAAAGTCTGGAAACTTTCCTCCTCAGAATCTAAAGCAAAAGTATTAAATCCCTGAGAGCAGCAATATGGTTTGAATTGATTTTCATATGAGAACGTTGGCATTGGTGAAGACTTCAAAGGTGAAGAATTATTCTACAGAAACTTATCAAGAGAATAAGCACGTGCTCACCCTACTCCCAACCCAATAAAGTCTACTTGAAAATTTTGTTGTTTGTTTGTTTACTTGTTTTTTGAGACAGGGTCTTGCTGTGCAGTTCAGGCTAGCTTTGAACTCATTATGTAGTCCATGCTGGCCTCAAACTTGAGGTGATCCTCCTTGCCTCAGCCTCCCGAGTCCTGGGATTACAGGAATATGCCACCACATCTGGCTGACAATTTTTTTAAACAAAATCAAAATAATTAGTTCATGTCTTAAGTATACTAACTATACGTCTTGCTTCAATGAAATGTCATGAATTATGAAAACTAAGTGACATTCTAGGTTAAGTATTTATTCAAAAATGTGTTTCAAACCCATATAAAAATGAGATTTAAGAAATAAATCCCTATTTTCAGGATTATCAGAAAGCATGGAAAATTCACACAAAATGCCACATTATAAAAGTAGGAACAACATAAATAGGACTTTTTTTAAAAAAAACTGATTAATCCTATATCCTGCTTCCCTTCCCTTTTCCCTCACTGTTTAGTAAAAATAAGAGACAGCTTGCAGCCAGTTGGATTCTTGCAGATAGAAAGGGACTGGGAAGGGGTGAAAACTATTTAAATGAATCCAGTGGAGGTTTCTCGGCAAAAGAAAGAATGTGAGATTTATTGTTAAGAATTATTTTAAGCAGGAAAGAAAGTTCATATTTTTAACAAAAATGCACAAGAGAACAGATGAAAAAAATCATTGCCAGACTCCATGTGATGTTTAGATATAAAGAAGGCAGCAAGAAAAGCATAGATAAGATGTGACAACTGTGCAAATTAAGTTAGGGCAAATATAAAACGGGATAAAGGGGTTCCCTTTACTTGGAATTTTATTTCACGCGCAGTTTAATAAATATAAACCCAGGTTCTACACAAGGGATTCAAAGACCTGGCTCATAAAGAAGGTCCTTGTTATAGAAAAATAAATGAATCCTAAAAAGGCTTTTTTAAAGTAAGCCTGTTTATTTAATTTTATTTTTATTTTTATTTTTTTTTGCGGTACTGGGGATCGAACTCAGGACCCTGCGCTTGCTAGGCAAGCGCTTATTCCACTGAGCTATATCCCCAGCCCAATAGTAACTTTTTTTTTTTTTAAAGTAAGCCTGTTTACAAGAGAGATCAAATCTCAATATTGAGTGAAACCCAAAGCTACCTAGCATTTAAACAATGAAGCTAATAATTATGATAGAAAAGGTTAATATCATTGCAACTACACATTATTTCTTAAAAATAAAGAAAAAAACCAAATAGAGATAGTGTAACACTTATCACAAAAATTATTTCATATTTTAATCTTAAGGGTCATTTTTTAAGACTATTTATAGTCTATATCAAATATCCCAAATGTCCCTCTCAATTTCAAATTGATGTCTAAATCACTTGATTTTAAAAAAGTATCAAAATCTTCTAAAGCTATTAATATACCTGCCAGCATCTCGTCCAACAATAGCTTCACAAGCAATTTTAGCAATTCTCCAACATTTTCACAGACTTCATGAACTCTTGTATCATTCACAAGATCTGCCATTTTACCTTACAATTACCTTATCTCTTCCACCCAAAAACCCCTAATCCAAACTAAAATTTCCTTGCTGCTAGAGTGCTAAAATGCTTCCTGCTAGACTGCTAAAATGCTTCCTACCTCTCTTCCCTGCTTCCAATAACAGAAGGTTGGGAAGGACAAGATAGTGTGTTCTCTACCTTCCACATGGAAACCCACATACACATTTTAAAATCTAAATCAGATTCTGTATATCCAAAAGCTTTTCACCATATTTACTTTTTTTTTCAAGTGTTGGCTCAAATGTCATCCCCTTGGAGAAGTCCAACTAGCCAAACTACCTTCAACCTTCTGGCAAACTTATGTATGAACATTATGCTATGTATTTGCTTATTTAGTATCTCCTCCAATCTCCACAGACACATCTTAAACGGGAAGTTCTGTAAGGGCAGGAGATTTGCCAGCTAGATTGAATACCTAGAACAGTTTCTAGCATATTAGGCACATTCAATAGAGAAAATCAAGTGAATGCACTATATTTATTCAGTGTATTAAGTAAATGCACATGTTCATAAAATCAATCAGGTATTAGTAACAAAAGTGAAGGTGATAGAAAAATATGCTACTAATAATCAGAGGAGGACAGGACAATGGAAACAACCCATCAGTTTAGAAAGTGTAACTTGTTATGATGTGAAATTTTTGTTTTCCCGTGTACACTTACATAATAAATATTGTCAAAGATTTCATATATCAAAAAATGAGCACCACATAAAGTTATCAATATCCCACAGACATAGTCACTTGAAATGTTTTAAAGAAAATAAAGTTGGGTGGGAAAATCAGCTGCATTACATAGGTAAGATGACCATAGAATCAACTAAAATTTACAAGAATTTTTCATAATATGATTAATGCAAGAAAATACCAATGTACCCTGATTTCATTAATGAACTTTAACTAAAACCTCCCCGACACCCCTTTCTCCACACACCGTACCAAACTAGATACATAATAGCTTTCCCAAACTGATAAAGGTTCTAAAGTTACTATAATATACTAGCACTGGATTTCCTGATATTCCACATGTTCTCCTAAACTATCTGTCTGAAAGCTCCCAGTAGACCATTATCCTGAATGGATTAATAAATAACAATAGTGTAAAACTGTTCTTGCTGTGAACATTTCAGGCAAAAAATTTCAAAATTCAAAATGTATAGTACACATTTTAGTACCTATTTTAAAGTTAAAAATTTGGTGCATAATCCATGAAATTTCACAACTAGAAGGTATGCTCATTCAGTGTATTTTACAAATATTTAAATGAAGCTTAGCAGTACTTTGGGAAAGGGAGTTGTGAGCAAAACAAATATAACACCTGCTCTAATCAAGCAAATAAAGAATTAAATAAATCTGCGTTATAAAGAAGTATCAAAGGGAGCTAAATTAACAAGGTATCTAATGCTACAATTTTAAATCTGCAAAGAGTGTCCAAGAAAAATTCAATGAGCTAGAGAAAAAGTGCAAGATTTTTATAATACTTCAAGAAATTCACCAAACTTTCTTTCTTTCTTCCTTTTTTTTTTTTTTTTGAGGTACTGGGGATCGAACTCAGGACCCTGCGCTTGCTAGGCAAGAGCTTATTCCACTGAGCTATATCCCCAGCTCCTCACCAAACTTTCAATCCAACTGTAAATTCAAAATATACACACAACTCACTACTTCTTAGTCAGAAGCATTATTAAAACAGATGGGCCACCTGAATCTCATTTCTAGATCATAACCAGAAATAATTTCTCAGGGTTTCACACATTACACTGAAAAGGCTCACAAGGACTCAAACCATATGCACACTTTGTAATACAAACCCTAAATAAATCCTACAGTAAAGCTTTATACCTGTGTGATGGAGAAGGAGCTTCGAACTGAGGCACTGTGCTGTCTTCACTCACAGGAGAGTATAAGCCGCTCATTTCCTAAAAACACAATTAGTTGAATTACAGCAGATATCCAAACAGAAGACAAGTAACTCAAAAACAGAATACTGTATTCCTTTCCAGTAGTGGATTTTCATCACCCCCTTTTGGTGTCAACATCTAAGTTTCTCCAGGAATCTTCTCCAGAGTACAAAAGCAAAGAAAATCTGAAAATTTGAGAAGTAAGACTTTTCTGTAGTACAAATTGTTAAAGAACTATAAATTACCCAGACCTATTCTCCACTAACGATGCCAGCAAATATGGAAAATAGACAAACCAAGTACTTTAAAGAAGACAAACAGCACAACATGTAACCCTGAATCAGCAAATCATGCTTTTGTGCAATGACCTACTGACAGGCATCAGGACAAATAAATATGAAGGTACATAACCGGATCATAAGATTCAAGTATTTAAAATAAAAAAAAAATCACATTTTCTGTTTTAAAAATTCCCTGTAGATAGAAAATGACATGCTTATTAATTCAAAATTTAGCTCTATTTGTTTGATAATTACAAACTCTCATTTTTTATCATTAAACCTAAGGAAAATGCTTCATGATCAATTATTATCACATAAATTATAGTTTTAAATCATAGTAACAACCAGTTTCCTTGTTCATATTCTACATTTTGATTACTGGAAAAATAGGAAATTTAAAAATGTTTCTTGGACTGCATTATCAAGTAGAAGTATTGCTGGATAATTCAGGTTCAGCTCAATCATACAGCCAACCAAGTAACACAAATATAACAAGTTGGGAATGATACATGGGATACTGATAATCTACAAAATATTAAATCCACTATCCTTGAACATATTCGCAAGGTCAGAAAAAGACAACTGTAACATGTGAGTAATAAAAAACCATATGATAAATTTAAATACTGACAAAGGCAATAAATAACTTCATATTCCAATAACAAACAAGACTCCAATAACCTTCCAATTGAGTCTACAACTAAACTAGATTACAAATTCCCAGTATACTGCCAATAGACTTTCTTTTCTCCTTTATTAAATTTATAATTTAGTAAATATAGGAGATAAAATATTTTCACAATAAAATTAACAGAATATTGAAGAATCATTTTAATGATAATGAGGATTCTGACAGAAATGACTTAACATGATAAAATATCATGAATTGCAATTAAGTGATTTTTGTTTCTATTTTATTAACAAGAAAATATTCATATCTTTTCCCATAAAAATGCACTCAATCAAAACTTCAGTACCATCTGTTACTTTCTTCATAATCAACACCAATCTCATAAATTTAAGGCAGCAACTTAAAGGGAAGGTGACAATTTCCTGAAATTGAAAAACTGCTAGAGATGTGAGAAACTGTTGATGTCTTACTTCCACTCTTTTAATATCCTCTTCCAAAACACTTAGTTCCTTTTGGATCTGCTCCAGCTGCTACAGATTAGAGAGAGAGAGGGAAAAAAAATACAAAGCTTAACTCAAACCACACCAGCATCATCATGTTCATAAACTACACTTGATAGATGATTTCTAGAAAACTGAGCAATAATGGTAAATCGGGAGTATGAAAGAAAGTCACCATTTAAAAAAAGCAGCTCTAAGCTACAACGTTCAAATGCAGAAACTGAATCTTTAAGGAAACACAATGTTGCACTGCTTTAATACAATAGGGATCGACTATGTCAAAGTATGAAAGATGAACAATGACAACAAGTGATTGAAAAAAATACAAAATATTCAAAGAACTTTCACATTACCTATTTGTTAAAAATACAAAAACAAACTCAGCATGTCTCCTCACCAATCACCCCATCTTAAAAGTAAAAGCCTGAAACAGGTTAAATCCCACCACCTAAAAGCAATGATAAATTAGCATCTTAACATGTTCTTAGGGATTTTAAAAACATATTTAAGATTTTAATCTTTTATATTTTCTCTGTTGCATCATAACCATTGTGCATGCTATTTAAGATGCAAACACTTCAACTGATGAGTAACATTTAACAATAATTTAAGTAGTTCTCTTTTATTAGAGATTTGTTTATGAACTATGATAATTTCAAAAACTAGGAATAGTACACACACCTGTAATCTCAATTCTGGGAGGCTGAGGCAGGAGGATCACAAGTTCAGGCCCAACCTGAATTCACTGAATTGTCTTATGACTTAGAGCCTGTCTCAAATTTTTTAAAAAGGGGGTAGGGACTATAGCTCAATATAAAGGCCCTGGGTTCAATCCCGACTACCACAAAGAATAGTAGTAATTTTGGAATATAATGAGTTCTTTCAGATTTTATCTCATTTTAAATTTAGAAAACACTTCAGATTTTTAATGAGTGTACAATGAAATCATTAAGTCAAAAGACAGAAAATCTTCATTATGTAACATACTACTGCTTTCCAGATACACTGTATCAATTTAAATTTCTATCACCAGCATAGATAGTGTACTCTTACTCTAACTAGAAACACTGAACCAACTTTTAAAATATAGTAATAACAATTTTCAGAGTATAAAGTAACAAGTAATTGCATAATATTGATTGTCAGATGTAAAACTGGTACTATTACATATTAACAAGATAAAGCACAAAAAGGTTAATTAAGTTTGCTCAAGATCATGCAGCAAGTGGCAGAACTAGAATTACTCCCTTTTCCTCCCCACAGGGACTGAACCTAGCACCTTCACGCTGAACTGTACCTACAGTGTCCACCTGTATACCTTGGTTTTTATCCTGAGAAAAGATCTCACTCAATGGCCCGGGGTGGGTTCAAACTTGCAATCCTCCTGTCCCACCCTCCCAGAGAGCTGGGATTATAGGTCTGTGCCACCATGTCTGGCTCAGAGCTGGAACTCAAATCAAGGCAACCTTCATGTTCCAGAATTTATGCTTTTAAAAACTAAAGTTCTACAGTGTTTTCAGAAACAGTTATGCTATGGTTTATTCTTTAATTAATGGTAAGGGTGTGTGAGTGTGCGTGTGTGTGTGTGTGTTCATGTTTATTAGTGTTAGCAGCTTCTTGTCTGTAGCAATATAGGCAGAGTTGGTAATCTAGCTGATAACTCATTAATTCAAAAATTTTGCAATCCTAGGCATACAGCAGAATAGGGGTTGGCAATCTCAACAACTGGAGAACTAAAATTAGATCCGAAATAGACTGAGCCTTAAAGAATGTAACTTTCCCAGGTAGAAAACAATGGGTACAGACAGAATAAGCAGAGTAAAAATTAACACATGCAGTAATTCAAAAGGTAAAAGGGAAAAAATAAATTTGAAACAATGGCAATTAATGAAATTGCCCAACATCAATTAGCGCTGTGTAGTTAGAAAAGATAAAAACAAAGACCAGATGGTAAGAAAAGCCCATGTTAAAAAAAAAATGGACAAAGGAAAAGCAGTACTGACCAGAAGGGAAAGAAAGGTAAATGACAGCCACAAAACCAAGGGAAAAGTCACTATATTATCAAAGAAACCAGGGCAGTGATCACTGCTGTCAAACACTTTTTTTTTTTGTCTTTTTGAGACAGGGTCTTGCAATGCAGTTCAGGCTGGCCTTGAGCTCACTTTGTAGCCCAGGCTGGTCTCCTGGTCTCCAACTTGCAACAATCCTCGGGCCTCAGCCTCCCAAGTGCTGGCATTACAGGTGTGCACCAGCACTCCCGGCTAAGACTTTCAACTCATCTACTTTAATAAACTTTCATGCACCTTAAAATTTGTCACATGATATTTCTACCTTAACACAAACATTGCTCTTCCTGAAAAAGACACTTCTTCTTGTCTTAAAACTCTCAAATGAAGGATGATCAATTGAGAAGTTCTGAAATGCTCAAGTTCACAGAATTAGGTAGGAATTCACAACCTCCTCTCCATTCCATTGCCAAGAATTAGTCATTCACCCTAACAGAAAAATTACTCCAGTCTAGCACATACAATGCAGCTAAATTGTTCTCTACCAATTTTAGTCATTTTTAAAATGTGAGTTATTTCTACCACCAGTAAAGACTTGGCTCAAGAACACTGATAATTGTGATGCTGACCACTAGGTCAGTAAGGTATCCCCTTAGTCACTTTTAAACATTTTCATTTAATTCCTTTGCAAAGTTCCACTCTTAAAATATTTATGTAAACAAATGTTTTATTCTGAGGGACCTTTAGTATGACTGCTTTAAAAAAATTAATCTGAAAGGAGAATAAAACTAATTATTAACATTGTCAACATCAAATGACATCCAACATTACTTGTATGTAATACATAACTGAGATAAAGTTAACAATTTTGGTAACACTTTTGGAAGTAATAGCAAAACTTTCTAGAGTCATCTGAGATCTCCAAATATAAAGTTTGCCTTTCTCTGAAGGTATTTGTCCCATTCTCAAAATGCCTTAATACTTTTGTTGTGTAATACATTTATTGGTATATGTGATGGCATTACACGTAAGGTGAAGTATATAAAATTGCCAATGTTCAAATAATTCTTACTTCTTTTTTTTTTTTTTTTTTTTTTGCGGTACTGGGGATCGAACTCAGGACCCTGCGCTTGCTAGGCAAGCACTTATTCCACTGAGCTATATCCCCAGCCCAATAATTCTTACTTCTAAAACTAGTAATTTCATACAGGTCTATTTAAAATGAGATACAAAGGTAAAAATGCTGACCTGATGAATTTATCTGTAGAATATAAACACCATTATATAACCTATTAAGTCTGAAAAGGTATCAGGCAACAAATCTTTTTTTTTTTTTTTTTTCAAATCTTAAAAAGGAGCCCAGGCATGGTGACATGTGTGTGATCCCAGCACTCTGGAAGGCTGAGATAAGAAAGGACTGCAAGTGCAAGCACAGCCTGGTAACTCAGCACCTTAGCAAGATCCTGTCTCAAAATAAAAAACAGATTAGGGATAGAGCTCAGTACAAAGACCCCAGGTTCAATTCCCAGTACTACATGATAGCATAAATAAAAAGAAATTCTAAAAAAGAAAAAAAGTTGTATTTATTGAGAACAAGAAGAAGTTGGAGAAATAAGACAATGCTACTTCAGAGCATGACCCTAAGGCATCAACGGTAGCATTCTCTTAATAGTGTCAAATGCCAAAGAAAATATATAGAAACATTTACATTTGAATGAAAAGTTTCAGATGCCCTTATTAAATGAAATGTGAAGAATTCAAAATTTAGAAGTCCTCAATGAACATTAGCTCTGGTATCTTTGGGACTCATTTATTTGAACTCCACTATTGGTTGAAAAATTATTTCAAACTAAAGAATATACTGCTACATTTTTAGGGAAAAAAGCTAGCAAAGAAAAAGGAGTAGTAAAATTGTACTAATTCTGAGTTACTACCAGATGCAAATTTAGCTAGATGAAGTGCACAAAGTCAAAGTGAAGATGAAATGTGGAGATCAAAACCCTTACTGTTCTATACTACTGCCCTCATCATCTACATGTATAATACCTAATGACAGACTTGATTTTATAACTTCATTGACTCCTCCCACAGCAATATTTTTAAGTTGTAAAGAAATGATATAATAAGCATGACTAAAAATATGTAAAGAGGGAGAAAAATAAGAAAACCTACTTCAAAGCAACCACTGAAAACTTACACAAAGAAAAAAAAACTTACACAAAGAAATGCATTCAAAAACGTTATATATGAATTTGAGCCAGGCATGGTTGCACACATCTATAATCCCAGCATTCCGGAGGCTGAGGCAGGAGGAGCACAAGTTCAAGGCTAGCCTGAGCTACAGAGTAGGGCCCTGTCTCGAAAAATAAAAAATAACTATATATGGATCAAAATGGAATTCTAAAAATGGAGGTCACCACTCCACAAAAATCCAGGCATGGCGGAACACACTGGTAATCTCCTGTGAGGCAGAATGATCCAAGTTCCTGCCTAGCCTGGGCAACTGAGCAAGACTGTCTCAAAATTTAAAAAAATCTAAAGGGGTGGGAGTGTAGGTCAGATTGAGTACTTCAATCTCCAGTATAAGGGGGGAAAATCCACAAGGAGAAAACTGTAATAGCAACAACAGAAGACAGAGAGAAGAAGCACAAAATAATAACATGACAGGCTAAAACGGCCTAAATAAAAGATTGAAAGTGATGCATACACTATCCCAACTACATACTTTCTACGAGAAATTTAACTCAAACACAATGATTCAATAGAGAAACTAACATAGAAGGACACAGAAAATTTTTTCCACAAATAATCACTTTATACTGCACTTGTAACTGGAAAACACACATTATTTCCAAATACAAATGTTCCAAAATTTAATCAACTACGAGGTGGTAGAGCAAATATCATATCCAAAGGAACAAAATACTAGTTTTTTTCTGATTATACTATAATTAAAACATGAGTCTCTAATAAAAAAAAACTCTCATGTATAAGTTTATTTCTAAATAAACCACAGCCTTAATAAAGGGGTCTAATGAAAATAAGCAATTATTTTGAATTAATAACAAACAAAATAAGGTACCAAAATCAACATATGCAGCTAAAAACAAAAAGAAATTATGGCCCAAAATGCCTATACAAGAAAAAGCAATCTGCACAATAATATGCACAACCAAGTCAAGGCATCAGAAGGAACAAAAACCCAGAGCAAGTAGGATGGAAATAATAAAGAACATAAATTAAATGGAAAACAAACATAAAATAGAGGATGAACAAAGCCAAAAGTTGGTTCTTCAATGAAATGCATAAAATCAATACATATCTGCCAAGAATTGATCAAGAAAAAAAGGAAAAAAGGAGCAACACAAGACACAAGATTAGGAATGAGAAGACATCACTGCAAACCCTGGGGATACTAAAACCTCGGAGCTCTGTTGAGACCTATCTTATGCCAGTAAGTTTTAAAGTTATGTTGAAAAAATAAAATTATGGGAATAGGTAACTCCTTTAAAAAGTGTATCAAAAGTGATATATAAAACAAAAACTTGAATAAAGCCAAATAAAACAATGTTCAACAGTCAGTTGAATCAGTAATTTGAATTTTCCTGAGAACAACCACAGGTCCAGATGCCTTCACCAGCAAGATCTTTAAACATTTGACAAACACACACATCAGTCCTAGGCTAAACAAGCTGTTCCAAAAAACATTTTAAAAGGTATATTCCCCAATTCATTTGGTAAAGCTAGCAGAATCTTTACTGACAAAACTGCACACAATTCGTATAAAAATAAACAACCTATTTCACTTATGAATAAAACTACAAAAATCCCAAACAAAATATTAATAATCTAAATTACATACAAGAAAATATGTATAATGACCAGGATTGGTTTACACAAAGATGCTGGTAGGGAGAGCTGCCCTGGTGGGTTTTCCTAGAATGCAAACCATCTAGGAAAAGAGATTCTTGCATCAATCAGGGTGGCTAGTCACTATAAATGCAAAGTTGACTAACTCTATAATGTTAAACCAATGTAATAAAATAATACAACTATCTCAGATGCATAAAAATTTGGGGGAGTATAGTCAACCCTACTCATAATTAAAGAAAAAATAATTACTTAACAAACTAGGAATACAAATTTAACTCCTGAATGATAAAAAATACCTACAAAAAAAAAAACCTACAGAAAACATCATACCTAATGGTGACACGTTGAATGCTTTCACTTTGAGATCAGCATCAAGACTAGGATGCCCAGCTATCACCACTTCTATTCATCACTGTACCGGATGTCCTAGCCAGCAGAGTAAGACAAGAAAAATAAATAAAAGATATAAGGGTAAGGATCACGAAGACACTAAACTATTATTATTTGCAGATTATGGTGTGCACATAGAAACATAAGAAAATCTTCAAATAAAATGGAATTAATGGGTTTAATAAGGTTGCTGGATTTAGAAAAAAAAAACCCATATGTGAAAATCAACTTCATTTCTATATACCAGCAACAAGAAACTAAAATTAAAGACACAGGCATCATTTATAAAATCAGCAAAAATTACTAATCAAAAATAAGACTGATACCCTGAAAAACACCAAACTTTTAAGATTTTCTAAAGCCTAATAAATATATAGAGAAAATATGCATATGTATGAGTGTGTGTGTGTGTACACACACACACACACATATACACTCATACATATACATAAACACATATGTCATAGAGAAATACCATGTTCAGTGGTACCTTGGTTCATGAATTCAATTCTCTCCATGATTCTGGTCATAAACTGAACTGGATGAGAACCAAATCAAACTTCCCCCATAAGAGCAACACTGAACCTAACCAATGAGTTTGATTTGGTTCTTGTCCAACTTGATTTATGACCAGAATCATGAAAAGAATCAAGTTCATGAACTGAGGCACTACTGTTCATGGACTAGATGACAATACTGGAAAGACACATTCTACCAAATTTGTCTGTCCATGAATTACAAGTAATCTTAATTTTTAAAAACGAATATATTTACCATGGAAATGTACGTGATTCTTAAACTTATATAAAGATGCAAAAAGCCATGAGTACCTGAAAGTTTCCTGAAAAAAAAAAAACTCACTTTAAAGTTCTACTGCTTAATGCAATACTGTATCCTCAAAAGGATAGACTAACAGAACAGTAGACCAGATAGGAAAACCTAGAAATATATACATGCATATATGGTCATATGATGCATGACAGTGAAATTTCAGAGAAACAGGGAAAGGATGGACTTTTTAAATGCGAAGAGAACCATATAACCATATGAAAAGATCCCCATATATCACATTATAAAGAAAGATAAATCTCCAAGTATAGATCTAAAAGTGAAAGAGAGCTTCAAATAAAAAAATAGAGAAAAATACTTTCATGACCACAGGTGAAAATTTCTTTACCTAACACAAAAGACACTAATCATAACAGGAAAGATGGGTTACATTCTATTAAAATTAGAAACATCTGTTCTCAAACTATACCCTTTAGACAATGAAAACACATAGCCCAGCTGGAAAGAAAAGTGATGCATAAATACTTAAGCAGCAAAACATTAAAGAAAGAAAAGGAAATGACTGCCATAAATACAGGATATCGGTTACCTAATGAGAAAGGGAGAAAGCTATCATCTAAAAGAAGGTAGGCAGACAGCTTCACGCCTTGAGCAGCTCTTTCCAGTAGCCAGGGAACATCTTAGAAGAGCTCCTTCCCTAGCTGAACCCTGAGATAAATGCCTTCCTGGCCAACCACTTGACTGCGGCTTGGTGAGAACTTAAGCCAAGGAACCTAGCTTGCTATTCTGCACTAAGATTCCCGACCTAACACATTAAATGTTTAATGTCTTAGGCCAACAAGTTTGAGGGTAATTTTCTATGCAGTTAACAGATAACCAACCAATGCAAATGCCTACTATGTGTCTTTCACCTTCCATTCTCTATTAATAGTCTAAAAACAGTCAGTAGGGAAGAATAAAAATTCTTGCAGGGAGTACTGGGGATTGAATGCAAGGTCTCATCACCGATCTGTATTCCTAGTCCTTTATTATTTTTTAGTTTGAGAAAAGATCTACTAAGTTGCCAAGGTCAGCCTCAAATTTTGATCCTCCTGCTTCAGCCTTCCAGAATGCTGGGACTGTCAACCTATGGCATCAGGCTCAGCTAAATATAGGATTTTAATAGCGTCAGCCAAATATAAACATAGTGTTAAATCTGAAAAGCAGATTTAACTTCAATATGCTATATCAATTTTTAAAACAAGAACCCCAATTAAAAGTTACAAACAAAATCACAAATTTGAATGTTAACCTTAGAAAAAACAAATGTGCCTCTAGGTCAATCTATATTTTACTTGAATAAATTGGTAGGAGATAGTATCTTTATCAAATGTATTTGCTTTGAGTATTAAACCTACAAATATATGTTATGATATATACAAGAAAATATAATCACTTGGTTTATGCTCTAGGTAATCAATATGAGACATTAATCAACCAAATTTGTACAGCATATCTTATTATGGTTATATATCACTACAATACCAGACTCCACTAATGGAAAAATTTATGAAATTTAATCAAAGTAAATTTTTCAATTTAAATCTAGTTCCTTAGTCACTTCTGTAATTAAAACTGAATATTCAAAGTCATTCAATCAGGGATATGTTAAACAAAAAAAGCACACCAAATTATATTAAGGACAATAGTCACTCAAAAAACAATTCTCCACTGGTATTTCCAATTCTGCATAACCTATGATAGCTTTTGCTCTAAATTATATTTTCAAGTGAAGAATGAACATCCCCAGCAGAGGGAGATTAGTTTTCTTACCAAGATGATAAAAAGATGATAAAAATCTCCCCACAGAGGAAAGACTAGACAGAGTGAAGAGCACACCCTTCAGCAGGTTGGGGGTTTGCTTAATAATCACAGGTTCCTTTGTGTAACACAAACACACTGGGTGTGTAAAAACTACCAGGCCCATCTCCACATTGCTACCATGAGACTTCAGGGTCAGGGGAAAATGGTGCAAATATGAAGCTGATGCAGTCAAATGTTTTATGAGTAATAAAGTCCTTTTTATCTCCAACCTACTAGCCTTAGATCTTGTGCCAAACCAACATGTGTGAAGCTTTGGCAGGCTAACCTGTTAGCTTGCTAGTTAAGGGTAAAAATGTACAACTTTCAGTTTCACAGTTGTAAGTTGTATCCTATCACCTGAAACTATTTCAAGCCTAACAATTTGTTGTAGACATCAACAGACACCTACAGAAGCAGTGAATGATACTAAAAAATGGCAAGGAGCTAATAAAAACTTGAACCTCCAGGAATTCTTATGCTTGGACTGTTTATTTCATCGGTACTTGTACTCATTCATTATCAGATACTTTCCTATATATCACATCTCGTTCTCAATGAGTTCAAAGGCTAAGATATAAAGAAACATGTAAAATAATAAAACACAATTATGTATTTTCTATTTAAAGAGAAGTATGTATAAAATATGAAAAATTACCATTTTCCAAAGCAAAAAAAAAGTTGAGTGTACATGATGCATTAATGATTTTATTTCCATATATTATAAAATGTTCAGCCTTGCTAGTTAAAAGGTGGTACAAGGACCAAGACCTTCAACATCATCTGGGGCTTACTAGAAATACAGATTGGCAGGTTCCAACAAAGAGTACTTAAATGAGAAACTCCATTTTAACAAGAACCTTGGGTAATTCTGCGCATACAGTAGTTTAAAAAGTAGTGTGTTATATTAAAACATTTAAACAAATGAGTAAGTGGATGTCGCCTTCTTCCTTACACCCTCACTAAGAGACACAACTAAATCTTAAAACATACCATGAAAGTATTTTTCTTAACAGGTGTATTAAAATAATTAGCATAAATTAAGGATGAAAAATAGTCATAAACCATGTAAAAATATTTATCTATTATAACAAAATAACCAGTCCAATCTAATTCAAACTTAGAAAAGCTAAAAACAGCTTAGCATTGTGGCCCTTTCCTATTATCCCAGGTACTTGGAAGTTGATGTAGGAGGACTAGGCCAGCCAGGGTGATTTAGCAAGCCCCTGTCTCAAAATACAAAAGAAAAAAGGATGAATATTTAACTAGTGGTACGGTGCTTCAGATAGCATACTTAAAGACCTGGGTTCAATCCCAGGTACCACAAAGGGGAAAAAAATACCACCAGTTAAAAAAGCAGGACACAATGAATAATCAGAAGAAGGGAGGATATCACATTAAGATACTGTAAAGTTCTGATTATTCTGACAAAATAAAAATATTTCTCTTCTTTTTATTTAAAAAAAAGACAATAAGCACAGAACTGAATTTTTAAGAGTAAAAAGTACCATAACTAGACAGTTTTTAAAGTAAATATATCAGAGATTTGAGACAGCTGAGAATTTAAAGAAAAAACAGATTTTAGAGTTACCTTAGTATGCTAAGGGCAAAGGATTCTATTTTCTCATATTTTGTATGTGGATAAAATACGAGAAATTTTATAAATGCTAAATTAGCACATTCTGCTTATAAAACTTAATACAAAAGTGTCTCTTAGTTATCCTGCATGACTGGGACTTTGTAAGTTCTAAGTAAGCGGGCAGATTCTTACTTATTTTTGTCCATAGGCATTTTTCTTAAGATAAGCTCTAACCCTTAAGGTTTTAAATTTTCCTAAGTTTTATTTCATTACGATGGATAGGCTATCATTTAATAATTCAATTTCCTACATTTTCTAGGGTTGAATTTAGTATTTATAGTAAATCTTACTGAAAACTTTCTAGGTCATCTTCAAAAAAGGGTTTAAAAAATATCCAGTTGTAAAGGCTTAAGTAAAAAAAAAACCCAAAATCTTAAAATAACAAAACTTAAGAGAATTTCCTGAAAGTTAAATGCTTTTTACACAGTAGAACAGTCAACAACAGTAAATGAAACATTACAGAAAACATATAAAATAATATACCTCTCTCTTATTTCTTCTTGCAACTTTGAGGAATTCCATGAGGATCTGTAGTTGGGCTGCATGTGATTCCTACAATAGAAACATTTTTTTAAATGTAACTTTGAATTGAAAGGTTTCACTAACTCCGTATCACGAACAGCACGAAGCAATTTTATGCACGCATTTAAATCAGTGTACAGTAAGTCCCTCACTTAGGAACAAGTTCCAAGAATGTATGTTACACTTATTAGCAATCCAAGAAAGTGCGTCTTAAAACAGCATACCTCTGAAAGCTTGCAACTTGAATGTTTGTAAGTTGGGGACTTATTGTGCTATTTCTAATTAACTATTTTCCATTTGCTAGCTGGCATTCAAAAAGCAAGCAATTTTCCAACATAACTGAAATTAATTTTAAGAAATAGATGCTCTTTTTTGCTGGGGGGGGATACTGGGAATCAAACTCACGACCTTGTGCTTGCTGGGCAGGCACTGGGCTGCTGAGCTGTTATCGCCAGCAAGAAACGGATATTCTACATATAAGAAATCTTATTTACGGGAAATGACTTTTCCTCCAAAACTTAAAACATCAAGACAAAAATCATACTTTCTAGACACAAAAATCCTTTTTTTCATAAAAACTTCACTTGCAAGGATAAAGATAATATAACAAAAACGGAGAATTCTGTACCTTTCCAAAGCCAAATGTATTATTCCTGGTTATTATCTGTATTACTCACATACATCTAATAATTAACATACTTTGTAGAAGATTTCAGTGAAAATCAAACCCATGAAAACAAAAAATTCTAATATAAATGAGACAGTAGTAAATACCTAAAACTGATAATTAAGGTAAAGATAATACTGATTATTAACAATTACTATTTTTATATTTACTGGTTATCAAAAATAAAACAAGTCTGTCTTTCAATGTTAAAACTCATAAAAATAATGAAGGAATTCCAGGTGTACCTGATAAATACATGTAAAAGGAACACCAAATGCTATACAGGGTATAATAAGAGAGCTTTATAAACAAATGTAATTCTAATTTTTTAATCACTATCAAGGGATCACTATAAAAGATTTTAAGGACAAAATGGGTAAAAAGATGGCAAACTATAAAAAAGAAAAATAAATGTAAATATGAGCAATGAGAAATATGGCAAATTTTTTAAGGAAAAAACTCTGCCTTAGAAACAGATTGGACATAGCAAGCAAGCAAGAAGGAATAACAGTTCAATATAAATTGTTTAAACTTTTAATAAAAAATGAAAAAAGTATCAGAAAGTCAAGAGATATGAAACACTATAGCAATCTGTAACTGGAAATTTAAGGGAAAACAATATAGTGCTAAATGAACAGTGGTTCTCAATGTTGAAAAATACGAAGTCCTACTTACTTAAAATGCAAGCTAGGATTTTTTTTATTAAAGAAGGAAACCTAGGATTATCATAATCACACTGCTGAAAAACAATGTCAAAAAGAAAATCTTAAAACCAGTATACAGAGGTACCTTGGTTCCAAATGCCTTTGTTTGCAAAAAATTTGCTTTACCAATGGAAGCATTTGGCAAAATTTTGTAGTTTGCAAAGTCTACTGGGTGACAAGCACAACCACACAAACACAAATGTGGCCATCTTTTCCAAAACTGTAAACTAAGTTTGTGCACTGAGATACCATTGTACTACCTTTAACAGAACAGTGAAAAGGATTGCTGGTTTCACCAGAAACAAAAGGACAATGAAAATATCTTTGTAAGTGTGTAAAGGAGAGAGAGCAGCAGAGAGGGAGAGAGTGAGGGAGGGAAGAGACAGAAGGAGGGCCACAGGCAGGCAGGCAGGCAAAGCAAGGGGAGAGGGGGCAGGCAGGAAGGCAGGGTGGATGGACAGACTCACTCTAGGATTCTGCACATAACCAAACAGTTTTACAATGAACAGCAAAGAAAGTTCTACAGATGAAAGAAAAATGAGTCAGATGGAAGCCAAAATTGCGAAGAAAAATTGAAGAGTACCATTAAATACTGAGGTACAAAAAAAAGGTTTTGACATCCTATCTTTAAAAGACTATTTAAAATACAAATAACTTTAAAATAAAAGTAACAATTTCACCCAAGTTTATAACATAATTTGATCAAAAAAACCCAGGAGCTTGGTAAACTGCATCATTTTAGTTTTACTTTTTCCTAAAAGTAGCATCTTCATGATATAAGATTGAGAGTAAACATTTATTGTCCTTGAAGTGGTATTATAAAGTCAAAGTTTACTGTGAAAAAGGAAATTTTATAATCTTCACAGGACCCACGAAAAGACAATAAAAATATGTATTTACATACTATATTATTATATGTATGCATGTTCTAGAAGTCAGATTTAAAATAAGCATGTTAGGGACAAATATTAGATATATAGTAGATTAGTGGGTTAGTGGACTTGAAAACAGCAATATACCTGTAACCCCAGCCCTGGGGACGCTGAGGCAGGAGGATCATTGTGAGTTTGAGACCTGCCTGTGCTACAAAGTGAGCTCAAGGCTAGCCTGAACTGCGTAGCAAGACCCTGTCTCAAAAACAACCCCCCCCCAAAAAAGGAAAAGAAAATAGAAACTATTTAAAAACTATAGAAACTACCTAAAATAAACTACAGAGATAAATATTTACCAGTGATCTGTGCAACAATTTCAGCAAGCCTAATAAAATGTGCAACTGGAGTTTCCAAGGTGCAGAAGGGAAAATATTTTAAGAAATACTGACTGAAGAATTTCTATATCTGATGAAAACTAAACCCACAGATCCAAAAAATTCAAAGAATCCCACTAACAAGAAAGGTGGAGGTTGGGCTGGGGATATAGCTCAGTGGAATAAGCGCCTGCCTAGCAAGCGCAGGGTCCTGAGTTCAATCCCCAGTACCGCCAAAAAAAAAAAAAAAAAAGTGGAGGTAAAGCACATAATCAAAATGCTTAAAAATCAGCAAAAGAGTATTTTAACCTGGAAGAGACAAATTTCCTTCACAGGATAGAAGAATGACAGACTTCTTATAAAACAATGTACACCAAAAGACAGTGAAGCTACGTCTCTTCCAAAAATCAACCTAAAATTCCATATATTGATATGGAAATACTTTCAAGTACAAGAGTGAATAAAGACTTTATTAGACATACAAAAGAATTAATTTAAGACACTTGTGGTAGCACACTTCTATAATCTTAGCACCCCAGGAGGCTGAGGTAGGAAGGGCACAAGTTCTATCCCAATCTGAACAGTTTAGCAACTTAGCAAGACTCTTATTTCAGAAGAAAAAAATAAGAGGGGCCTGGGGACAAGCGCAGTGTAAAAGCCACTGGAGAAATTCCCTCAATCCCAGTAGACTAAAAAAGACACCAGTAGCAGTAGTAGTGGTAGTAGTAGTAGTAGACTACAATCTCACATACTGCAACCCTAACAGATCACCACACTTTTTAGTATGCTCTAGGTCTACGTTAATCAGACTCTATCCAGAGGTTTTCTAACTGAAGATGGAAAGAAAGTCTGTTTTCTTCTTCCACCAAAACCCACAAAGTACAGATGATCTTATTATCTACCACATGATGAACATCTATCAGATAATCAGAGCTTTTGTACCCAAATAAACATAAGGAGCAAAAATGACAGACCATCAACAACATTCAAATTTGTGACCCCATTTGCTTAGACTCTGCCAGAGAAGCCACAGTTCTAACCTCAAATTTTGACTGTTCAGCTCATCCTTTTTGTGCATGTGAATTACCAACACTTGCCTGCTGTCTCAATAAATACTCCCTTATTTTTAAGCAAAGCAAGGTGTATAGTTTTTCAATGCTAAGGTGTGCTGCCTGTAATATATGCAGTTCCTAACACATTTTGGCATTTATTTATATAAAGATTTCATATTTTGGCATTTATTTATATCAAGTAAATGCAATTTTACATTTACATTCATTTAATTGCATAAAACATGGTATTCTGAAATCCATACATCTCTTTCAATGTCCTGAGTTAAAGCAGACTACTGCTGCTATCAATATATACCTTCTGAAAGTTATACTTCACTTTTATGTTAAAATTATCTCCTCCCCAAAATCTCAAATGTAAAAGAGAATGATAAAACAAAATAACATTAATTAAAAGAAAATTACCACTATAACTTTCTATTAAAATAAAATTATATTATTTTTAACATGGCATTTGTTAATAGAAACTGGCCATTGCAAAATATTAAAAGGAACTTCTTTTTTTTTCTTTAATTTGTGAAAGGGGACTCTTTGAGAAGTTATTTTTTCTGGGCAAATAAAACAGATATATTATTGACTATTAATTTTTTAAATGTACATCCATTATTGATTTGCTAGATTTTCCAAGAATATTGTCTCATCAATAGCACTGAGACAGTTTTGTTTCCCCATGTTTTTAATTTTAAAGAGAAAAAGCAGTAAAAATGATACAAAATTTCAAACAAGATAGTAGGAGAGTAACAATAGTACATGCATTACTGTCATCTTCAAAGTACTTGCTCAGATTATAAGATATAGGCATGAAAAATTATCAATGTAAGTACAAACCATTCTTTGCAATAAATAGAAATTAGTTGTAGTTATCTAAACAATCTTGTATGTATGTATGTATGTATGTGTGTATATATTGTTTTTAATTACTTTTCTGTTTCGCTTCCTTTTCTCCTTTTGCTCATCCCAGTTTCTCTTTCCTTTTGAACAGCTTCTCCTAATTTCCTAGTAACTACTGAACATTTTGGATCTTATTCACTCTTTCAGCTTCTTACACTATGGAGACAATATGCTTACACACGTGAGACTCATATATTTCACTTACAAGTAAAGTCTCAAGTTGCATCCATTTACCTATAGAAGTCTCAAGTTTATCTTTCATTATGGCAAAGTAGTACACCATTGTATAAAAATACATCTGTTTTACCCATTCCTCGGCTGATGGCTTTTCGGTTGATTTAGCTGTTATAAATTGTGCTGCTGTAAACATGGGTGCACATGTATCACTGTGGTATGTTTTTAATTCTTCTGGGAAAATACCAAGAGGAGGAATAGCTGGATTGAATGGGATCGCTAATTCTAGTTTTGTGAGGAATCTCCACATTGATTTCTACAATAATTACACCTGTTACCCACCAACAGTGCAGAAGTGTTCCTTTTTCCCCAGAACCCCTCAAGCATTTGTTATTGGTTGATTTCTTCATGATAGCCATTCTTTCTGGGGAGAGATGGAATCTCAATGTTGTTGTAATTTGCATTTGGGACTTCTCATTTTTTAAAATTCTTTTTATGTTCTAGATAGAAGTCCTTTGTCTGAGGGACAGTTGGCTAAAATCCTTTCCCCACTCTCTGGGTCCTCTTTTCACTCTGTTGGTGATTTCCTTTGATGTGCAAAAGCTTTTTAATAAGAAGATATCTCAGTTGTTGATTCTTTGGAGTATTGCCTATGCAATTTGGGTTTTGGTCAAGAAGTCTCTGCTGATATCTGTGTCTTCAAGATTTCGACCTATTTTCTCTTCCAGTAGATTAACTGTTTCTGTCTTACTATTTAGACCTTTGATCCATTGTGACGTTAGTGGATGGTGATTGACAGACACGGGTCTAGTTTTAGTCTTTGGCATATAGACTGCCAGTTTTTCTAGCACCATTTATTAAAGAGGCTACGTTTTTTCCAGTGAACATGTTTAGCACCTTTGTCAAAAATAAGGTGGCTGAGTGTGTTTGTAGTGGTGTCTGCATCTTCTAATCTGTTCCACTGGTCTGCAAGTCTGTTTATTGCTAGTACTATGCTAATTTTATCATATTAGCTTTGTAGTATAATTTCAAGTCAGGGATTGTGATGCTTCCTGCTTTGCCTTTGTTGCCCAGGATTGTTTGGTTATTCTATGTCTCTTCTAGTTCCAAATGAATTTTAAGAATGTTTTCTCTAGTTCTGTGAGGTACACTGTGTTATTTTGATCGACACTGTATTAAATCTCTATAACAATTTTGAGTATGGCCATTTTCACTGTTAGTTCTTCCTATCCATGAGCAAGGAATATCTTTCCATTTTCTGATATCTTCTTCAATTTCTTGTTTCCAGAGTACTGTAACTGTCAGTGTATGGATCCTTTACTTCCTTTGTTGGATTGATTCCTAAGTATTTCCTTTTCCTGGATGCTACTGTAAAGGTCTCTAATTTTTCTCTCAATGCGTTTGTTGTGTGTGTACAGCGATGCTATTGATTTTTGAGTGTGGATTTTGTATCCAGCTATGCTACTAATTTTGGTTATCAAATCTAGAAGTCTGTTGGTAGAGTTTTGGGGCTCTTCTGCTAAGAATGATAATTTCTTTTCCTTTCCTATTTTTATTCCTTTTATTGCACTCTTGTGTAATTGCTCAGGCTAATGCTTCCAGAACCATACTCAACAGGAATGGAGATAGTGAACATCCTTGTCTTGTTCCTGATTTTAGAGAGAAAGCTTTCCGTTTTTGTCTATTGAGTATGATGTTGGCTATTGGTTTGTCATAGATGGCTTTTATCAGATTGAGGTAAAGAGCAGTACTGATTTGCTGTACGGTTTTTATCATGAATGAGTGTTGAACTGTATCAAAAGCTTTTTCTGTATCAATTGAGATGATCATGTGATTTTTACCTTTGGTTCTGTTGATATGGTATATTACATTTATTGATTTGCATATGTTGAACCACCCCTGCATTCCTGAAATGTATCCCACTTGCTCATGGTGTATAGTCTTCTTGATGATTTGCTGAATTCCGTTTGCTTGTATCTTACTGAGGATTTTTGCATCTGTGTTTACTAGGAAAACTGGCCTATGGTTCTCTTTTTTGGTCGGGTCTTTCACTGGTTTTGATAGCAAGGTAATACTTGCCTCCTAGAATGAGTTAGGGAGTATTGCTTTTCTTTCAATTTCATTAAAGAGTTTGAGGAGTATTGGCATTAAATCTTCTTTAAATTTCTCATAGAATTCAGCAGTGAATCCATCAGGACCTGGGCTTTTCTTTGTTGCAAGTTTTAATTACATTTTCAGTCTCATTAACTGATATTTGGTTATTTAGAATTTTTATATATTCTTGATTCAGTTTTGGTAATTCATGTTTCTAGGAATCTGTTTCTTCTGTGTTTTCCATCCTATGACAGTAAAGATTTTCAAAGTAGGTACTGACAATCTTCTGAATTTCCACAGTGTCTATACTGATTTTACCCTTTTTGTTCCTTAAGACATGAATCTGAGTCTTCTCTTTCCGTTTTTTTTTTTTTTTGGATAGGTTCATTAAGGGTTTATCAATTTTATTTATTCTTTCAAAGAACCAACTCTGATTTATTAATTCTTTGCACTGTTTTCTTAGTCTCAATTGCATTGATTTCTGCTCTGATCCTTATAATTTCCTCCCTTGTATGAGTTTTGGACTTTTCACTATTAATTTTCAAACATTTCTGGATCTTTTTCTTTGGAATAAAGATTATCATTTAAAACAAAAGAAAAATGTATTAATTCAGTTACCACTTACTGCTTCCAGTTGTTTCTTCTTCTGCACTAGTAACTCCAACATGAGGTTGACATTGGCCAAATCAAGGTTGTCTTGATCAGTTCCCAATAAATCTTGAAATATTTGCCACCTGTGGCCATTCTAAAAATGAAGAAACATAGTAACTTCCTAACAAGACTCTCTAAAAGAAAACTTAATGCTACTTTCCAATATACTTATCACACAGATATCAAAAATACATTAGAAATACAGAATTACATAGACACACACACACAAAAATTGGAAATAATTTCCTAAACAACACATTCCCAACTACTGGTTCCCACACCTTTCTAGTTCTCATTTAAATGCCATTTCTCCTTTAAATAAATTCAGACAGTAGATGTGAAAGGCCCATTAATAAAATCTCTAAATATATAATTTCATTTCAAAACAGGTAAATGGATCTTAATCATCTACTATATTTTCAATTCTGCAACTAAGCTCACTTGAGTGAGTAATCTGGAGGCAACCCTTTTTAACTCAGAGTCTTTTCATAATATCTGCCCAGTCTCTTTTTGCCATTAATATTCCTTCAAATGTTACAGATTCCAAGCCAGTTGTGTCTCAATGTGATTTCACTAGATCTTTCAAAAGATGATACTCTTTTGTCTGGTGTGCTGGTGCACACCTGTAATCCCAGCGCTTGAGAGGCTGAGGCAGGAGGCTTGCTGTGAGTTCAAGGCCAGCCTGGGATACAAAGGCGCTGAAAGTAGCCTGAACTACATACACAGGGCAGCCCTGCCTCACGGAACAGGAAAAGCAAAAAGATGATACTCTAATAAAGTTCCACAATGAAGTTAAAAGTTATTTATTTGAAGAAAATCAGAAATTCCCTTTAAGAAATTTAAATTATATACTAAACCATAACATTTACTTAATACTAAATAAATTGAAATTTATTAAAAATAGTAATAAGAGTTGAAACATACGGTGCTACTCACTGTGTGGTCCAATTTGAACCTCTTTTCCTCAAACCTTTGCTTCTGTTTGAGAATGAGCTCATTCACTGCAAACAGAAACAAAAAGTACACGTAAGCTCTATTTCCGTTATGTGTGTTTTCTAATTGTTCTGTTTACACAAATTCTATCTTAACTTTACAAACCCTGAAAATTAAAGAAGATCATACACAACAAGTTTTAAGTTTTTATATTTCAAATCGAAGTTTTCTTGAATCTGTTACTACAATGACTTCTATTACCACAGGAAAACTGTTTAGAATACATACTTTCTCTTACATGTTTCTCAAGGATGATATCACTGGGTACCGGGGAAAGAGTATTCTTTACTATGTATCTCATGTAACAGGTATACGCATGCATAAGCACCAAAGACTTTTATTTCTTTTATAATTATTTTGTAAATATTATGGAAGACACTACCAGTTTTCAAACAAAACACACAAATTCTGGTTTTCATATCAGTGTTCCTATACCTAACTATAACTTACTGTAACTCATGACTCAAATAGCTCAGAGATTTAAAAAAAAAAATGCTTCCAAATGTGTAACTCAAAATAATTCAGTTAGTGTAAAGTCTCTAGGGTTTACTATATTAAAGCATTTATTCTCAAAATTATCCCCTTTCTTTTAATTGAGAATTGTTTTTTCTAATTAAAAAACTAAAGCTGAAGCAAAAACTCCACCATATGTTTTTTTCTTCATAACAATTTTTTCCCCACGTCACGCCACTGTAATTTTCAGAAAGGGGAGATCTTTCCCCAAGCCCACTGTATGATTCTTGACTAACCTAAGTCAACAGGCTCCTTTGTATCCTTCCCAGTAAATGATGTGGACCCGAGTATGTAATCTAGTTTTAAGCAATGAGAGCTGCACTGTCTTCCAGTTCCATGTTTATGTCTAACTCTAGATCTAGTCAGTCACCCTGAAATGCTGAGCGTAGCTGGCCAAGGTATCAGGGCAGAGGCTGAGGATGAAAGAATGACTAGAACAGTATTACACTGAACCACTCATTTGTCTAATTCTGAAAATTCTGCATAATGTTCAAGTTAATGTAACTTTTTTTCTGGGTCTCTTAATTTATTTTTTATTCTGCTTTGTTTTAGCAACTAATACCAAAAAAAACAAAACAACAACAACAAAAAAAACCCAAACTGATTAAGAAGGGTAAACAAGCACTGTGATAGTTATGCACTTTACTGGCATTACAGTTCAAGTTATTCTCTCCATTTGGGGATAAGGAAATATTGTGACACAGAGTAACATATAGTCACATACAGAACAAGATAAGAGATAGGATTTGAACCCTACTGTCTAATATTTTCCACTATACCACAATACAATTACAAATATTTCATAAAAATATAGATAGAAAACCTATGGATCCAAACCTCAAAGATGAACAGGGCAACCGAAGGTCTGAAACAACTCAAACTAGCATGATAGTAGCTGTAACACTGCATGTGATAATCAGTACTATCACTGAAATAGACTTTATGAAGTTAAAATATTTACAAAGTACATGGGCCAGGATTAATCAAAATGCAGTATTAATTAGGGAGACTCAGAAAAAGTTGATGTAAGAATTGGGCCAAATAGGTACAGAGAGAAATTCACTAAGGAAAAAGATGAATGGAAAAGAACTTAGAAAAGAGGAATCATGTGCAGCAAAGTCATAAAAGAGCTTACAATAAGAAGATATAAAATACATATAATAAAGACACAGAGTCAGGGCCTGCCTGGCAAGCCAAGGTCCTCAGTTCAATTCCCATTATGAAAAAAAAACACAACAACAACAAAACAAATTAAAAGGTCCCACAGTTAATATGCAAAATATTTATGGCAAATGAAGGCAAAAAGAAAATGTATCTGTTGGTATGCAGTATTATATAAAAATATTTAAATTTTACATTTACCAAACTACAGCTTACAATTACTGAATCAGATTTGTCCTGTAGCTATATGAAAAACAAGATTGGTTCCCCTTTTTAAACTATAAATTTTACCTAGGAAATAAAAAAGCAATTTCTTTTTTAGTACACTCTATTTGTTTATCAAATAAATACTTTACTTTTGCTCTTTAAAGTTTTAGAAAAGAAATTATCTCTTAAAATGACACATAGTATACAATGGATTTAACATCAAACTGTCAATATATCGAAGTCATCAAAGTTACACATTAAGTGAGAAAAATCCTTCAAAAATTATGCCGTAACTTACAAACAAGTAAAGCAATATGGTCAAATTTCTCTCTGCAATTTTGGAAATTTATTTAGGGAAAAGAGAAAAGGAAGAAAGGGATAATTATGTATGTATGTAGATGTAGGATAGCTAACATAGTTGTAATACTGACTTCTATTGCTTTATTGAAAGGAACAGTTAATGATAAATTATTTGATCAATCTTGCATGTCTGTATTTGTCTTCCTGAGTATGCACTTTGAAGTTATCAATATGTAATACAACAACCATTGTTAATTCCTTATCACTTTGTCTGTAGTTCAGTGTTGCTTGTACTATGCTTGTGCTACTTTGTAAACGGCTGTTCGTTTATGTTTTAGTTCTCTTACTTTTAAAAAATAAAAAATAAAAGGTTCTAGGCCAGGCATGGTAGCACATGTCTATGACCCATTTGGGAGGCTACAATACAAGGAGCACTAGTTTGAGGCCAACATAGGCTGCATTGCAAGTTCAAGGCCAGCGTCAGCGACATTGTGAGACTGTATCTCAAAATAACAGCAGCAACAAAAGCAATGCTTTGTTTTTGGCTTTTTTTTCTCTAAATCCTTTTGAGACAGGGTCATACTATGCAGTTCAGGTTGGCTTTAAGCTTACTCTGTAGCCCAGGCTGGCCTCGAACTCACAAAGAACCTCCTGCCTCAGCTGGGATTATAGGCATGCGCCACTCCACCCAGCTTTAGTTTTCTTGTCATATTACAAATTAAAGCATTTATGGACTCAATCTCTGTCTTGCTCACTAAGGCACAGGACTAAGTATACCAGGAATCCATCATTTGTTGAATAATTAAGCCTAATAATTAAGACCTTAGATTTCAAATTTGACATTATCACTTTTAGCTAACACTGTCATATTTCCAATCAAGTTAAGTATTCACTTAGAACCAGGATCAGTTATTAGAACTGAGACTTAAATCTGAAAGGCAATTTTTACATTAGTTAATTATACTACTTCTCTGCAGTCTTATGCACAGGACTGAGAAAAAATATCCACCAAAAAAATGCATTTCTACTGCTGAAGTCTTCCATTCCAGCAACTGTCTTCTTAAAGGCAATGAACCACACTGCTTAAAACCAAATCCCAATTCCAGTATTTACTGGCTGTATCAAGTTACTCAACTTATCCTAAAGGGTAAGGAAGAATAACAGCAGTACCTGTATCTCACAGAACGGCCAAAAGGATTAAAAGAGTGTATGTCCATAAAGCATCCAAAATAGTACCCGGCATCAGGAAGGCCTTTATGTGCCTAAATATGTTTTTTCCTAAACACAGTTTTTTGAAATTTCTTTTCCTTTTTTTTTTTTGTCTGTCTGTTTGAGACAGGGCCTCAATACGCAGTTCTGGCTGGCCTTGAGCTCACTCTGTAGCTCAGGCTGTTCTCAAACTCACCATGATCCTTCTGCCTCAGTCTCCCAAGTGCTGAGATTACAGGGATGGACCACTACGCCTGGCCCCAGTTTTAAAAAATTTCATGTGCAATACTTTTTGCATTAATGAGAAAGAAAAACATTCATTATAAAAGTACAAAAATTACTTTATAAAATTTTATATACACAGAAACCTACAGAGAGATAGAACATGAGACATGCACATACATGTCACAGACACACACAGGGCAGAAGAGAGATGGCAAGGCTGGGCAGGATCTACAGGAATCCAGAACAGAAACTGCTAGCAATGGACAAGTTTGGGGGGCTGGGGATATAGCTCAGTTGAATAAGCGCTTGCCCGGCAAGTGCAAGGTCCTGAGTTCGATCCCCGGTACCACACAAAAAAAAAAAAAAAAAGAAAAGGGCAAGTTTGAACATGTATTGAGAGTACTGTAGCACGTGTCCAAAATCCCTTCCTTTTTAATGGTAAGACATATTGGACTGCATAAGCACACTACACCTTTTTTTTTTATCCATTTATCCCTTTATGGACAGAACAGCTGTTTCCATTCTTGGCTCTTGTGAACAACCTTGCTATGAACATGTTTCGTACCTCTTTTAGACCCTGCTTCCATTTTGGATATATCTCAAAAACAGAATTGTTGTAGCATATGGAAATTTCATCTTTAATTTTTTGAGGAGCCACCAGTGTTTCCATAGTGGTTATACCATTTTATGTTCTCACCAACAGCACACAGGGGTTCCAATTTCGCTATATAACTTGTTAACACTTTTTGTATTTTTTTTCTTTTCTCTGCCCACCTTTTTTGATGGTAGTCATCCCCATGGGTTTGTAATCTATATTCTTACTTCCTTTCTTTGCCTTTTTTTCCCCACTTACTATGGACAGTTTATTACAAGGGATGTCTTTAAAAATACAAATGAAGACCCAGATGCAGAATTACATAAGGTAAGGTAGACAGGAAAGGGCATGGAACTTTCACGCTTTCTCCAAGCATGCTACCTTCTCACACCATGGGTTCAAAAATATGCAGCTCGCCCTCTCTCTCTTACTCGTATGCTCTCTCTCTCTCTCTGAACCCTGCTCTCCTGGGTTTTATAAAGGCTTCATTATGTTGCCATGACTGATTAAATAACTGGTTGGCCACAGGTGATAAACTAAATTTTTAGTCTCTTCCTCACCCCCATCCTGGGATGGAGGATGGGCTGAAAGTGCCAACCCTCTACCTGATTACCAGCCAGTGAGGCTATCAAGAGCTCCCTCTTTATTTATTTTTTGATAGGAAATGGAAGATCCTATTTGTAATCTGTCATCTTCATAAATTATTTACTTATTCTCTTGGCTTTAAGGATTTCATCCTAGTCTTTCTGTTGTATTCTAATAGTCCTTATACTATAATTCATACTGGAATTGGACCCATACATTTATGTTTAAGTTGTAGTTGATATGTGGCAGGTTAATATCCTTTAGTCATGAAAAGTATTGGGTGTAAGCACTCCACCCCGAATGAGTCATTTAGATTTAGGAAAAAGAGGGATCACAAGATTAAAGGGGATCAAGAAGAACATATGGTGTATGTACCAGATAAAAGAAATGGAGGAGAAAGAAAATGCTATGAAAGGTATGCATTTTCCAGCATGTCAAAATCTAGTATACAAGTAGTCATCACACCATAACGAGCACTCTTTAGAATAAAGAGTTAACCTTTTTTGATATACATATCCAACAGGGAACAACTTCATGCCTACCTACATCTGACAATCTTGCTTTTTATTCATTTTCAAAGCAGTCAGACAATTAAAGGTATCCAACAATATCTTAGGCTACTCAACATGTAGAATTTTTTTATAGTGACAATTAGCCCCTGACTACTTCCAACCATTTACCATTTATTCTTAAAGGTTGATGTCTCTTCTCCAATTCTCACCATTTCTGTTTCAATGCTCTGCTATCTATGCCTTCTTTTCTTAATTCTGACTTCAACTGTGTCACCACTTCAGAGCCTCTCGTCTTCCACTCAGGAGTCCTTATACCCAACTTTTCTCTCCCATTTTGCCTCAGTATATACCAAATAAGTGTTTCCCCTCCCTATTAACTGTCTCTTTTGTTGCTTCTACCTTCTACCCAAAAAGCAAAAGCAGAAGAATGCACAATGCTGCAAACAGAAACATAAAGGTATTCTAGACCTCTAGCATTCTCCCTAAGCTTCACAACCTGGCCAGCCACCTACGCAAGATTCTAAAGCTTCTGTGAATCATTCTTATCTTTTTCCTTTTTGATAAAACTTGATACGATATACTCACAAGTACAGAATCTACACCATAACCAAGAGGAAGAACACATCCTGGGAGTAGAGACAAACTTACTTATGCATGAGTAAGGCTTTCTGAACAAACTAGTGCTAGCACATACTTTGGAGGAAAGAATATTGGGAAAAGAAAAAGGAATTCCAAAGACTCACCCAAGAAATTAGGATAGAGATGGTCAATATTATCCACAACATAGTTACACTTGGGACATCTATTATTGTCCTCCAAACTCTGATGAATACACTTGTAGCTATTAGCAGGGAAAAATAAAACAAGCTTAATTAAATCAATGAAAAATTAACAAGCTAGTCACAAAATATCATCTATTAGTTTTCTAGTCTTCATTTTCAACAAAAGTAAATTATTTCAACTTATATTTTACACATCATAAACAACACAGGGCATTTATTGGGTGAGTAGTACACAAGGCATTTCAAAGTAAACTCAAACAACAAGGCTTATTAGACATAAAATTTGAAGATATACTAAATTTAAGTTTATACAATTTGCATAGTACGAACACTAGAAAAGCAACTGCTTATGATTTAGGTAGGCAAAACATTCCTGTTCTTGGGCTGCTGATATTCTTAATACACAAAGAGCTTATTCAAACTGAAAAGAAAAACCAAATACTTGAGCAAAGACAAAAATTACTCAGTGAGTTTGAGAAAATCATCACCTTCACTAGTAACCAAAAAAATTACTCAAAATTATGAACATACTAGGTTTTACTAATCAAAATGGAAAAATAAAAAATACTGTCATAGTTACAGGCATGCATATGGTTATGAACGTTACACACTATTACAGCAAATGAACTAGCACAACCTTCCTAGAAGCCAAGTTACATGAAAACTGTTAAGATTTTATATTCACCCTTAAGGTAGGAAATTATCCTTAGGAAATATATGTTGTTCAATGCAGGGTTATCTATTTACAGATAACCAATGCAGGGTTATCTGTAGAAGCTTGTTCAATGCAGGGTTATCTGGAAATAGCAAACTAAAATAGAAACAAGCTAAACATTAGAAAACTGACTAAATTTGTAAAGATTAATCCAATGCAATGCTATACCATGAATAAATATCATATTGTAATATATGTATATAAAAGTAACATGTTAAGTTATCACTGGAAAAACATGACTATAGGAAATTTTGCCTTTCATACATCTTATTTCTATAATGGTTAACCTGTAAAACTGTGTATTGCCTTAAAATAAATTATTTAAATATTGTTCAACCAGATCACAGAAAAGGAAGGAAGGAATATGAAAAAAAAATACCATTGTAATTACTATAATGACTACTTTCCTGGAGAAAATTAGCAATCTACCACACAATGGATAATATATAATTTTACATTTGCTAAAAAAGAAAAACTACATATACATATATATTCTAAACAAATTGAGTAACATTTACCACAATTAACAGCATTTGTGAGTTATGTGAGACTACAGATGTCTTCAAGTCTCTATGGTAAATATTACTTCAAGCAATCAGGAAAAAATTGATTCTTAACTAATTATAAGAGTGTCATAGAGTTCATTCCTGAAAAGAAAGCAAACATTTTAGTCTTTATCCAAATTACTAAAAATTTCTTTCAGTTTTATAAACTGGAGGTGATTTCTGTATTTACCTACCTTCTAAATAAATAAATGAAAGTACCCTAGACCCACAAAGTTTCACTGCTCTGGATACCAACTACTTTCTCATTTCACATATGTTGTTTTCAAGATAAGCAAAAAGGAGAAAGGTACAAAGAATCCAAGTAACATCTCTGGCACAGTACAGGAGTCTGCAGATTGGAGTAAATGTCTGGCGTATAACATAAATTCAAAAATTAAAAATGACTTTCACAGGTTCTAGAAACAGTATCATCACTATTTACAATTATGACAAGACTAGAATTACCATATTATCATGGAATATGCTTCATATCTGACTACAATTTTTCTACATAGAAATTTGGGTGATGTAAATAACATTTTAAATGTTTTTCATATTTATTACAAAGGAGAAGCGTAACATGGATATACATTACAGTAAAAATTCTCCCAACATGGAGAAATTTATAATGTTTATAGGAAAAGAAAATGAGTTAATATCACCAGGAAACAACTCAGAATTCAAAAGATTTACTTTTAAAAAAAATCTGCAAATTCAAGTAAAGCAAGTCATGAAGGTTACTCTGTGCAAGTTATTAAAAATGAGACGATGATAGAAAGAAGAGATTTCGGGAGTTTGCAAACAGCTTCCATTTAAAAACTAACAGTAAAATGAACCAATAACATGGCAAAAAGAACACGTTAAACACTGAGTATGTAGCTCAGTGGGGATATAACTTGGGTTCAATGCCCAGTGCCAAAATAAAGAGTAATAGTAATAAGTCAGAAAGTTTGAAAAAAAAAAGTTTGTCAATATATATGAGACATTATTACAAAATCTAGTACATAGCCTCCTCTTTTCCTTTCTTTGGCATCCTAATCCTATCTGATATCAATACACTTACTACCATAGTATCCTTCCCCAATAGTCTGGGACACAGGCAAAAACAACTATACTCAAGAACAGAAGTTTATGTCACTTTTCTGCTTTCAACTTGATAATACTCATCTATGTTCAGAACTAAAGAATATCAAATTACATACCACTGTATAAAACTTCAGGGTCTTAGGGTTTATGTCTAGTTCCTGGCCCCTTCCTCTCTGATACCGCTTCACTGCTCTTTCTTTCCCACCAATCATGAACTAAGAAGCTTTGCTCTATCATATCTTTCCACTGTGATGTTGTACCTATGACCCAACGTACCATGTACTCAATCCCCTTAAAACGTGAGGCAAATTAAACTTCTCATCTTGTAATGTGTGAATGTCAAATACTGTCTCAGCAAAAAGAAAGCTAACAGATAGTATCTACTACCTCACTACCACCCTAGGGCAAACCAGCCCTTGTAACTCTCACATATGTGGCTGTCAACCCCTCTATTTTCTCACTGAAAGGATCCCCAGTTATCACAAAAATAAACAAACATATACTTTAAATCATAGAGTTCAAAAACACTATAAAGAATGAATATTTCTCTATTGATGCATTTTTCTATGGATGCATAACTGTTTCTTGGATAAGCAGATATGCAAGACTGTGTTATCATAAACTTCCAAAAAAGAAGGAACAAAAATAAATCAGTACCAGTCATCAAAATAATAACCAGGTATAAACACTAGTAGCATAGTACAAGATGACAGTTAGCCTAGTCTCTCAAAAGACATCCTGACGCCCAGGCTGATCGCCTATACGCTGGGACTAGAATCAACCTGTAATGCAGCAAAGCTGCAGAAAGTCAGAACTTGACAGAAGCAAGGTGCAGAAAACAAGCTAGATGCAACAAAAAGGCAAAGATAAAGGCCAATTTATCTCTACATAACACAGAAGCTAGAGGGTTTTTTTTTTATTAATAAATTATTTAGTTTTAGGCTACAGGTAACAGGATCACACACAAAAAAGGAATGAGTTCTCATGGAGGAAGGAATAAATTGAAAGTGCCTACCATATTTTCACACACCTGCTACTGCAAAAGACTAACTATTTACATGTGGAATGAAAGGATGTGGATGTGGTCCATTTTGATGTAGTGCCAATAATCCCAATGAAGTGTTAAAGTTATACACTAGTAAGCTTCAACTTACCAGCTAAAGTTAGAATTAAAAGATGGGTAAACCAATAGAAACTTCACACATTAGGATAAATAATTATACACCTTTGCTTTAAATAAAACTGCAAAGAAATTTCATAGTATATCAAATTTCACATTAAGACTACCTCCAGCTTTATTAGCTCCTGCCAAATATGATCTCCATGCAATGAAACCCTGCCCTTGGGAAGGTATTTTAAAACACATTCACATCAAGGTATAGTACTATAATAACTTAAATTGTAAGTAGGGTCTAACCCTAAACCACTTTGGGGGTATTTACAACACCAATAGGGGTTCCCAACAATTAACCTGAACAACATGACATTGATGGGACTCACTGAAAAGGCAAGGCCTGTCCAGTTATAAGGTCAATTAGTAATTCATTACATTTCAGGACACAGTGAAGCACAATTACTGAACTGATCCAGAGACTTTTTAAAATACCATAGTAGACATAAAAATTAAAGGAGGATAATTAGCAAAAGTAAAAACTCCCCTTTATAATCTGTTTAGCACTTCAAAAAATTTAAGTCTATGAAGGAAAAGGAAGTGGAAGGAGTAGGGAAACAGAGAAGAGGAGGAGGACGAAGGAGAGAGAAAAGATAAGCAGAAGTCCTGATCTATAAATAGGAGCTAGCTCTAGATCAACGTTTCTCAACTGTAGGCAATTTTCTTCCCCAAGGGATATCCAGAAATGCAGGCATTCTTGGTTTTTACTACAGGGCGGGGAGCTGCTACTGGATGGAAGATAGTAACACAAATGATCTACAGTGTACAGAACAGTCACCCAACAAAAAATTAATTCATCTAACATATCAATAGTATAAAGGCTGAAAACGTCTCCACTACATTGCTTAATTTCCAAAATAACCAAGATCCCAAACTTTATGTATATGGTTTTCTATGGAATGGTTGGGAGGTGGATCAATTTATAGACAAAATAGAACACTACTGCTGACTAATCAGGCTGAAAGATCAAGAACCACTCATATAGTACCATAGAAGTACACAACCAGAATTTCATTATCAATATGGAGTATAAAGTGAGTCATGAATCATAATAATATCAACACAAACACAAAAAAATAAAAATTACTCAAGAAAAAAATTTTTAAACTGGCAAAAAGCCTCAACTACACAGTGAGCCCCTGTCTCAAAAAGACAAAAATAGTAATAATGATAACAATAATAATGATAATAAATTTAAAAAACTGGCAAAAAGATTCTGAAAAAATACACAATCATTCTATGAAGTGACAACGTCTGAGATGTTGAGACCAAGGAAATAGAGATTTACACTTTATATTATATGTTTCTGTACAGTAAATGTTTTCTAGACCAAGAGTATACATTGTTTCAATTTTGTTTTAATAAAAAATACAACCTGAAAGCTATTTTTATTATAAACTATTCAAATACCCATCAAACTGGATATACCTATTACTGAAACATGATTCAGATGAAACTACAAGACTTAATAGACTAGGGCTAATGCCAGTGTCTTTCACAGCCAAAGGATATTAATCTGCCACATATCAACTACAACTTAACATAAACTTATGGGTCTAATTTCAATATGAATTAGAATGTAAGGACTATTAGAATACAACAGCAAGACTAAAGTTAACTCCTTATCCCAAGAGAAGAGGTAAATAATTCATAAAGATGACAAATTACAAGTAGGATATGCCCTTGCTCACCAAAAAATGAGTAAGTTAAATGAGATGACATATCTGGGAGCTCCTGGTAGCCTCATGATGGCTGGTAATCAGGGAAAGAATCAAGTAGCTAGACTCATCTCCTGTCCTCATCTTCTATCCCCAAGAAGGGAGGAAGAGCCTAAAAGTTTAGTTGACCACCAATGGCCAAATGATTTAATTAGTCATGGCAACATAACGAGGCCTCTATAAAACTCAAGAGGTTCAGAAAGCTCCATGCTTCTGAACACATGGAGGTGTGAGGAAGCTAGGATGCTTAAAGAAAGCATGAAAGCTCCATGTCCTCTACCTACTTTACCCAGTGTATTCCTGCATCTGGTTCTTCACTTGTATCCTTTAAGACATGCTTTGTAATAAGTTGTCAATAGTTAGTGGGGGAAAGAAGACAAAGAAAGGAATTAAACATACACAGATTACGTATCTGTGGGATGACTACTATCTCCCCCTGCAAATAGGAAAAGAAAACAACAAAAACAAAACAAAAAGGTCACCAAGCTACATGGAGAAATTAGAAACCCTATGTGCTTACTGATGGGAATGTAAAATGTTATCACTTAGGAGGCATAGTGGCACATTCCTGAAATCTCAGCACTTAGGAGACTGAGGTAGGAAGATGGCATGTTCAAAGCTAGCCTAGACTTCATAGCAAGTTGGAGTATGTAGTCAGTTCAAGGCCAAGCTGGACCATATGCTGATACTTCGTCTCAAAAATAAATAACTCAATAGTCAAATAAATAAGTAAATAAAAACTAAAATGGTATAACCACTATGGAATAGTATGGTGCTCCCTGAAAAAATTAAAAATTTCTGTGCAATCCAGCAATTCCAATTTTGAGTTAAAGAAGGGTCCAAAAGAGATATTATACACCCATGTCTGTAGCAGTGTCATTCAGAAGAACTAACAGAAGGAAGCAACCCTACTGTCCTTGGAGAGATCAAAAGATAGAACAAATGTGGTCTATACACACAGTGCTATATTAATCTCAAAAAGGAAAGGAACTCTAAAATATACTACTGCAATATAGATAAGCATAAAAAACATTCTAAGTAACCCAAAAGCCATTATTGTATAATTCCACTTATACAAAGTATATGGAGTTGTCAATTTCATATAAAAGGAAGCAGAATGGTAGCTGTCAGAAACTACAAGGAAAAACAGGAAGTTATTCTTAATGGCTATATTCTTTCAATTTTGTAAAATGACAAAGTCCTAGAGGTAGATTACACAACAAATGAACATACTCAACAATACTGAACTGTACATATCCAAAAGGACCGAGCCAGGTATGGTGGCACACACCAGCAGTGTCAGCAGTCCAGGAGGGTGAGGCAGGAGGAGCATAAGCTCTAGCCTTGACAAACCAGTCACTCAGGGAGACTCTGCTACAAGTTAAGGGCTAGAGATGTAGCTCTGTGGGGATGTAACTCAAGGGTTCAATTCTCAATGCCAATAATAATAATAATAATAATAATAATAATTCCATAAATGAACAGCTAGGAATATAGTTCAGTGCAAAGGCCCCAGGTTCAATCCCCAATACTGCAAACAAAACCAAACAAACAAAAATGATGTTAAGGCTATAAAGTCTGTTGTATTTTACCACAATTAAAAATGTGTAAGTACACACACTAATGTGACATGATATAATCTACAGATAATACTATGCAATGAATTAAAGAGAATCAGAACTTAATTCTCTATCATTTTCCCCCGTGTTCTGTTAAGCTTGTTTTCCTGAGCTGACCACCTACCCCAGTGAGTGATTCACGCTCAGTCCTAAATGCTTATCGTTCTCAATCTTCTAAAACAGCAACAATAAGAGGCTAAATTTTTAAATCCGTATTTAATCTCTATGGTAAATCTAAGTACAGTACTTCACAGAAATTATGTGTCAAACAGCTTGAGCTGGCAGCCCTGTAAAGATGTATCAATCAAAGAAACAATACAAAGTTAGTTTAAAAAGCATCATTTCTCTGGCTACATTTACACATTACTTAAAAGTATTGAAAGACTGACTGAATAAAATGATCTTACCAAAAGCTGTGGCCACATTTTGTCATGTATGCTTCCTCAATCATATCAAAGCAGATAGGGCTAAAAAAAAAAAAAAGATAATTTTTAAAGTAATTACAAATTGGAAATATGAAATCAAATCAACTGAGAGTTAAGTTTTCTAACCTATCAATGATAGATAAAATTTCTGAGCTCAACTTTAAGGAATTCGTGGTAAAATGCCAATCTGTTCAAAATTACCGAAAGACCATGGAACACCAAAATTAATTCAATGCTTCAATTTAAATGGTCCAAATTTTTTAACTCAACATGTAATTTTTATAGTGCCTATTAGTCACCAGAGCCCAAATGGAAGTTTTATCATCTTATTATACATATACCCACCCATATACTCAAATCACCTACCTAGACCTGTTTTATTTTAAATGTTTTCTTTTCACATTCCAAAGAAAACTCTTTGAGTAATAAATTTGTAATTTTAGTTTCAACAGTATTTGTATGTAATGGTAATAATAACTAACACTTAAAATAGAACAAATTTCCATTAAACCTATGACATGTATTAATTCATTTAATCCTTTCTACAACACAGTGAAACAGGTACTTATTACTAGATCCATTTTATAAATGAGGAAATTGAGACACAAAGCTGTTAGAAAGTCATTGAACCAGGAAGTAACAAAGCCAAAGTTCAAATTCAGATCTATCTTCCGAACTACTGCCCTATATAGTTTTCTAAGTGAGCTAAGTTCTAATTCTAATCCTCCTTTTCTTGTTTTCCCATAGAAGATCAAAAGCAGAATGTTCAAAATTCAAGCCTTCTTTGCAAAGCAGATTGGCCACATGACACAGACCTAACAATGAAATGACAGCATTGTCCTGAGACAACAGGACACTGTCTACAGAAGAAAAATGTAAAGTCTTATAAAAAGACATTTTCTTTCATCCTTCCTTCCTCCAGTTATGCTCAAGTGTCTAGAGATTCATTAGCCATCTTGTAACCATGAAGACAAAAGCCATAAACCAGAAAGCCAGGATACTGGCTCCCTGATGACATTCTTGAGTAGCTAAATCAGCCCTGGACTGCCTACCTCTGAACTTCTTGTTGTAGAAGAAAAACAAATCCTGGCTTTCTTGAGCCAGTGTTCATCAACTTTTTTGTTATGGGCATAAAAGTCTCATGCTTACTGATGATAAAGTAACACTTAAAACTATAAACAAAAATTCACTCATTCAAAAAATGTTTCCTGATACAGAACTATCCTAGAATGTAGGGACGTAAAGTATAATGGCAGAGTCAAACATGTTACAGTGGATTACAAAACAATGAGGAAAAACATGTAAGAGGACACACGGCTGCAATGAAACCCAGAGGAAAGGCCATTGAGACGCTGGGATAAAAGGGGACAGGGAAAAAGCAACCAACCAACTCACTGGATGTCAACAGTTACGTGATGGAATACAATGCATATTTAACTGGTACAATATTGAGAAAGGACTATTTTTGTGTTTGAAATTCTTTAAGTATGTCATTATTAAGATATTCAACACCCTTTAGCAATAAAAAAGGCACTCCCTTAAATTAGATGTGCTACAAGACGTGCTAATTCTTGTGGCTATATCGCTATAGAAGCAAGCATTCTCAGTCCGGTATACTGGGGTAAGCCTATAGTCCCAGCAGTCTGGGAGGCTCAGCTCACAAGTTCCAGCCCAGTCTGGAAACTAAGTGACTCAGCAAGACTCTGTCTTACAATAAAAACAAAAACATATGGGGATACTGCTCAGTACAAATGCCCTGAATTCAATCCCCAGTGCCACAAAAAAGGAGGAGAAGGAAAGAGTGAGAGAGGGAGGGAGGGAGGGAAGGAAGGAGGCAGGCAGGCAGGTAGGCTCTCTTAAAGACCCAATAAAGGCCCAACTGTCCTCCTGATCAGACAGAATTATTCAGTGTACCTCCTGCACGAGAGCACACAAAAGCCTTAGATGCCAAATCTATCTATCTATCTGGGACTTCCAAGGGTTTTTTTTTGTTTTGTTGTGTTTTTACCATTTTGTGACAGAGTTCCACTACGCAGTTCAGGGGGCTTGAACTCACTTCATAGCCCAGACTGGCCTCGAACTCACAGTGATCCTCCTGCCTCAGCCTCCCAAGAGCTATGATTTTATAGACACGTGTTACCACATCCAGCCTACTTCCAAGTCTTAAGCAACAAATTTACCATAAACAATTCTCTATTTTCCTTTATAAATTTGTTAAAATGGTATGTATAGGAACAAGACAGATTTAAAGCCACCATAATAAAAAAAGAAATAGTTATTGGTGATAAAGATACTTAAACTCCCACAAGATGGAAAGCAGATTCAAAAGTGAACGACAAATCAAGATAAAGATACAGGCCACATCAGACACTGAAAGGAACAGAAACCAAAACGGAAGCCAATCTATTCTACATAACCCCCAAGAGGCTCAACACAGAGATGGTAAGTATGAAAGAGAAAGACTGACTACAAACAAAATCAACTGGAAGCAAGAATATGCACATGGTGATGCTATTAAAGTATGGCTCTCGAGCCAGTGCCGGTCCAAGAATTCAACGAAATATTTTACCCAATTCTAAAGGCATTTAGGACAGGCATTAAAAGCTTGGAACATTCACCTTATAGCAATTTGGCACAATATGTTGAATATAATTTTTAAATGAGGTTTTTGTATTTTGTCATTTTGCAATTAATTTATTCTCAATATTTTTTAAAAACATAAATACAACAGAAAAAACGGAAACTTTTCTCATCAGAGATAGTATGAACAGCATTAATACACAAGATCCCAATCTACCTCTGCCAGAACCATA
Source organism: Dinomys branickii (assembly GCA_004027595.1). NCBI lineage: Eukaryota > Metazoa > Chordata > Mammalia > Rodentia > Dinomyidae > Dinomys > Dinomys branickii. Next base: position 117,175 of record PVLD010002523.1, read on the forward strand.
AAACCAAGCATTTATCCTTATGCCCTCCTGTCTACTCTGGTAAAAGTTTAATCTTCATTTATCATATCAAATTCAAGCAGTAAATCAAGAAACAGTATTACCATGTTATTTAGTGAAATGGAGACACTCTAGTATAGTGATAAGCAGGACAGGTAGTTAAGTATAGGTAATTAAATCCTAGCCTTTCTACTTATTAATCATTACACTGTGCTTCAGTCTGCTTATGTGTTACTATATAGATAAGAGTAACAGTCTTGATGTAGAGAATTAAGTTGTAAAGAAAAATCCTACTTAGAACAGCAGCACCTAGTAAACACTCAAGTATCTTTTGGTAATCACGACCATGAAGATGTCGATGGTGAATTCTACTAAAAGAAACTGTTGAGAGAATTAACGTGGTTGCTTTTGGGAGAAAACATTGTCTTGAAAATATTGAAAGGAGCAGGGGGGATCCTGTTGCTTCTCAGTATAAGATGTTATCTTAAATCTATTTTTAAACAATACTTGTATATAATTTTTATTGATACCTTAAAAACTGTATTTATAGGGTATCATGTGATGTTTTAATAAATGTATATAAAGTTCAAATTAGGGCAAAAATACTTCCTCAAACATCTGTCATTTCTTTATGGTGATGACATTCAAAATTCTGTTTCTACCTTTCTGAACTATATCGTAATTACAGTTACCTTACTGTTAAACAGAACAATAGTTTATTTCTGCTATCTAACTATGTCTTAGCACTCATGATCAATCTTAGGGATTAAGCAGCATTTCTTTCTATGCCTGGTTGGTTTCACTTTACACAATGATCTCTAGTTCCATTCATGCCGTGGAAACTAAATCATGTATAAGTTTTATTTTTTTAAACTGTCCACCTGAATGAAACTCTGTAGTTTCAATACTGATTAATTTGCAAAACTAGAAACAGTCTAGGGTGGACAATGGTAAATATCCAAATTCACCATTCATAAGCAAAGATTGAGGTCCTGAAAACACATCAACCCTTTAAAAAGTCCCTATAAGGCATTTTTAAGATTTGAAAAAGATTTTTCCAGTTACAAAGTAACTGTCTAAAAGTCTGAATGACAAAATCACATCTGTTTTATGCTGTAATCAAGAAAGCTTAGAAGCAAAACTGAAAATATATTAACAAAGGTCTGTTGGAAGTGAATCCAGACTTGCCCGGGTAACAATAATGGACATTTTTTAAATGGCCAAACCATTTACAACTAATCAATTGTGAACACCCATCAAAATTCTCCCAGAAAACTCTAACTTTTAAATTATGCATTCAGTCAACAATGCTAAATACTGACAACCAAACATTGTTCTTCATACCAGGATATACTACATGTCAAAACAGATTGTGAATTTTTTTATTATAGTAAAAGACACATTGGAATTAAGAGCCCTCAAAATACTCCCTCCTTCCTTCAGACACATTATGCCAAGTCAATTCAAAACATTTACCTTTCATGGTCATTCTGACTTTGGGGAAAAGCTGACAGCTGCACAGAGGCCAGATCCAGTGAATAAGATGGATGAGGACACGACACAATGTTTTCACATGGGGTGGCATGTGGCCGCAGCACTATTTTTTTATTGTACTGCATAAAGACCCTCATAAAAGATTCCAGAACTGCTTCAGAAAGTAGCAAGGATGATAGAGTAAGAGTATTTGAAGTAAGAGGAGTATTTTCAAGAGGAGTAATGCAATGTGTTTGTTACTATAATAAATTTTTTGTGTGTGTGTGTGGTACTGGGGATCAAACTCAGGACCCTGCGCTTGCTAGGCAAGCGCTTATTCCACTGAGCTAGATCCCCAGCCCCAATAAATTTTTAAAATGTTAGCATTCACTGTATATTTCAATCACACCTCATCTAAGTAAACAAAATTCCCGTCGTGGCATTTAGGACTTAGAAGAAAAACGCAGCTAATAAAATAAGGACCTTATACAGTAAGGTTAGGTGGTGATAAATGCTAAAGGAAAAAAGTAAGGAAGAGAGGAGATGAGGTGGAACAAATTGGGAAACAGGTTGCAAGTTTTATACACAATAGCCAGGAAAGCCTCAGAGAGAAGTCAACATTTGAGCAAATATTTCAAGGTAGTGAGGAAATGATCTACAAGGAAATCTAGGGGATAAGCAACCCAGGACAGAAATAAGCAAGCGCAGTCAGGTGGGAGAACAGTACAAGGCAAAGCTAGACAGGTAGAAGGAGCTGCGTCAAAAACTCAAACTGTTAAGGACTATATGGCTTTTACAAGTGAGTAAAACAGGAATTGGAAGATTTAGAACAAAGGAGTAACATGACTTGATACAAGGATGAGCCACTCTGTCTGACAGGTTGAAGACACTAATGGAAGTGAAAGTAGAAATAGTAACAGAAGCTATTATAATCAAGTGAGAAATGGTGCTACAGTGGCTGAGGATAGTAGCAGGCAGGTACATCAGACATCAGACTAAGACATCAGACTGTACACATATTTTGAAGGTAGAGCTATGGTTTGCTGACAGATTAAATGCTGTGTATGAGACAAAAATGAATTAAGGTTTTTGGTCTGAAAACAGGAACAACTGACAACAGGATCATTTCACATAGAGCTCTATTTTTTTTTAAAAGAATAAAACTATAGTATGTGTGTTATGTCAAAGAATGCATTCCTTTAATACCAAAAGTTGTAATATTTAAGTTGTAACAACTAAAAAGTACTATCACACTTGTTCAAACAAGCACCTCTTAGGGAATGTTCTTCTGAGAAATACCTGAATTAAAAACAAAAGAGCTGCTATTCTTTTCATCAAAAGTTAGCTTTTCGACATTTTAGAAAAATGAACTCAAGTGAAACTAAGCCTGTGTATGCCACCTATAGCTTTGTGAACTAGCAGTTTAATCTCTAATCCTATTTCATTTGTGCAACTAAGATATTTAATATATATTAGATTCTTTGTACATATTAGTAAGCTATACATGAGGTGTTCACTACAATGCCTGGTATAGAATAGCCAATTAGTGGAACATACCAAAGAGGTAATATGGAAAAACACCTACAACTGGGGGTATGGTTTAAATATTTGTGCCCCACCAATGGTAATACTATACTGCCTTGGGAAGTGATTAAAAAGTACAGAGCCCCATGAATGTGATTAGTGCCCTCATAAAAGTAGACTGAGCATGATCACCCTTTTCATCACATGAGAACAGAGCAAATAGGCACCAACCATAGACTAGAAATTGAGTCTTCACCACATACAAAAGTTTGCCAATGAAGTCATCTTGAACTTACCAGCTTCTACAATAGTAAGGAATAACTCTTAACCCAGTCAGAACAGCTATCCTCAAGGACAACAACAACGAAGTTGGAGGATGTAAAAGAAAAGGAACCTTTCTACATAGCTGGTGGGAACATAAATTAGTACAGGTACAGTGGAAATCAATATGGAGGTTTCTCAAAAAACTAAAAACTACAATTTGCCCCAGCTATACCACACTTTGTATGTATCTGAAAGGATTAACGTTGGCATACCAAAGGGATACTTACATAACCATGTTGCTTAAGGCACAATATGTAACAGCCAAGATATGGAGCCAGCCAGCTGCCCACCAATAGATGAATGGATAAAGAAAATGTGTTGTACATACATAATGGCATGTTATTCAAGCGTTAAAAAGAGCTGTTTTAGTTACTCTTATTGCTAGGACAAAATATTCAACACCAAAAGTTAAAGAAGAAGTTTATTTTGGCTGACCATTTGTAGAGGTTTCAATCCACAGTCAACTAGCTCCAAGGGGCATGGCAGAGGGGCGTGGCAGAGGAGAAAAAGCCCAAGGCAGGGCAGACGGAAGGCAGAGAAGCAGCCAGCCTGCCTTCTTTCTGCCCCTTTATATTCCACTCAGGCTACAAACCTATTGACTGGTGCCACCCACACCCAGGGTGGAGCTTCCATTATTTATACCTAGAACTATTTTAAACAAATTTAGTTATCACATACCCTACTCCCAGGACCACACACCCACAGACACCTCCCAAAAGCCCCACTTATGAGCTCACCAGGCTTTGGGGGAACATCTAGATACAGGCTATAAGAACAAAATTTTATCATTTGGGAAAAATGGATGAAATGAGATTATCATGCTGAGAAAAACCACCAACATTCAGAAACACAAATATATGTTCTCCATAATAGGTGGAATCTAAAAAAGATGACAAGACAGTAGAATGGAAGGCACACGTGGTGGCACACACTAGAAATCACAGCATTCTGGGAGCTTGAGGCAAGGATAATTTCAAGTTCAAGCTTAGCCGCAGCAATTTATAGAGACCCTGCCTCAAAATGTGAAAAAGGTCTGGCCATGTAGCTCAGTGTGAAGGCCTTCATTCAATCCCAAGGACAGGACCTGGCAGAGCAGGGCAGAACAGGAGACGACAAGGAGAAGAGGAGGGCAGGACAAGGGAAAAGAGGGGAGGGGAGGGGAGAACAGGACAGGACAGGACAGGACAGAAGGGAGGACAGAGGGAGATGATCACACAAGAGGAAAAGAACAGAGGGGGCGTGTACAAAGGAAGGCACTGAGGGGATGAGTAAGATGAAAATATATGCACTGAAAGCCCTGAAATGTGAAACTAGTTAGGGCACGGCCAGGAGGGTGTCAAAGTGAGAACGACCAGAGATGCTATCTGTATGCATTACTCCACCTGAATGAAACCTAGTAATCTATACAGTATAACCAATGTGTACTAATAAAATTAAAAAAAAAAAAGAGTAAAAGCTTATCTCAAAGAAGTGGAGAACAGAATAATAGTTATTATAGTCAGGGCAAGGAAGAATAGATGGAGGATGGTTAATGAATACAGGGGCACAGGTGGATAGGAGGAATAACTTTCAGTGTTCTATACAGACAATAGGATAACAGTGGTTGACAACAATTAATTATTTTAAAATGATAAAATGTGAGGCAAAATATATACCAGTTGCCCTAATCTGATAATTATATACTGTATACATGTACTCAAATGTCATGCTGTATCTCATCAAGTATGTACAATAATTATATGTCAAATAAAAAATTAATTTTTAAAAAAGGATTCCTGAAGAAAAAGAAAATTTTAAAATTTCCTCCCTCCCCCTTTTTTTTCTTTCACTGCCAGATACTGAACCAGGCCTAGCAAATGCTAAGTGCGTGCTCCCACTCAACTATACTAGCTGTTAAATAGAGTTTTATTTTATGGTCCTCCATAGAAATCTTTAAATTATATAAATTTTGTCAAATGTCATGTGAATCCAGAAAGAAATAAAGTATGTTTTCCTACAAAAATCTCATTTTTCAGTGTCTAACTTTTCAGAATTATTTTGACTGTCACTGATATCCATATTTTTACACACAACACTGTCCATTACTTTGCTGATGCAGCATTTGTTAATAGAAGCCATTCAAGAATTAAAAGCCATTGAAACTAGGATCTTAACCTAGCTAACCTCGTCTGACTCTAACTTTGGGAATGCTGAAAAATATGTCCAATTTTCCACATTCCAGAATTTTACCTGACACTCATCACCACATACAATTAGTTCAGAGAATGTAACAACTGAAAATCCCTCAAAAGAGACTTTCTTTCAAGTAGCTAAAATCTACATGCTTTGAGGTCAATTTTTTTTTAATGCACACACATTTGGATGAAATGATAGCTACATCCAACACTTAGCCAACACCTTTGGTTGAATACAACCCAAATGTTAAAACTATCAAAGTGCACAAAAATGGAAAAAAGAACCGTTCAATTTAGGATCAAGGGAATAAGGTAAAACGAAGGGGGAAGCTTGCATGGACCAGTGTGAGGTGCACTGTTAACTCACCTGCACTCAAGGTCAACATTCACCTGGGAGCAACCTACCTCACCTTACACACTCAGAAAGCTAGGCAAAAAACAACCGAAAGTAACTGCTTTCTAACAATGGGCACAGTGTGAGATTCTTCAGAGATGTAAACAGAGATGTGGGCACTACTATTGTCCCAGCTTTTTGTCTGGAAGCAGCCCACAGGTCCAGGAGGACAAAGCACAGACCACCACAAACCCACTGACATCCACACAAGATCTACTCACACTTGTGGCTGAATACTAGTAGTGTGCCCCCACAGTGTAACTCCACAAGACCAGGTAAAACATGAGAGAATTATAAAACCTGCCAAGGCTTTGAACAAAAAAAGCAGAAAGATCAATATTAATGGAGCCTAACTAGCTATAGAAAAAATGAATACTTACAGGTCTCTTCTAGAAAGTGTTTTTAACTTAAATTTTTATGAAATTGAAAAGCAATCTTCAAAAGGTTCAAATTTACCGCAAAGTAACTTAACTGTCCTCCAGAACAAAATTCAGTAGGAAAATATGAGCCATAAACAGGAAAAACATACTCAATAAAAATAAACTGAAAGATAATGGAATCATTAGAAAAGGACTTCACATATTAAAAATATGATTTAAAGGAATCCATGAATGAGAAAAATTAAAGATATACAATAAAGAACCAATTGAGATGCAGAAGAAGCTTCTGATAAAGTCCAATACTCATGCATGACAAAAACCCTACAGAAAACCAAAATAGACGGTCTTTACCTCACTCTGATAAAAGCCATCTATGATAAATCATGAGCCAACATTATACTAAAAGGACAAAAACTGAAAGCTTTCACTTTAAAATCAGGTGGTTCATTGTCACCACTCCTATTCAATATAGTTCTAGAAACATTACCTAGAGTAATTAGACGAGAGAGAAATAAAAGGGAAAAAGGACAAGAAAGAAGTGAAATTATCATTATTTGCAGATGACCTGATACTCTACAAAATCTTCACCAAAAGACTTGTAGATTTAATGATCAAATTCAGTAGTGTAGCTCTATACAAAAGTCAACAATCAAAAATCAAAAGCAAAAAAATAACAAAATCAATAGCATTCCTGTACATAAACAACAAACACACTGACAGAGAAATTAGGCAAACCATAGCCTTTACAATAGCATCCAAAAAAATGAAATACTTAGGAATCAACCTAATGAAGTAAAAGATCTATACAGTGAAAATTACGTTACTCTGAAAAAAAGAGATCAAAGAGAATTTCAGAAAATCCAAAGATACTCCTTGCTCAGGGACAGGAAGAACCAACATTGTGAAAATGGCCATATTCCCAAAAGTATTATACAGATTTAATGCAATCCCAATTAAAATCCCATTAGTATGCCTCACAAATCTAGAGAAAATATTCCTAAAATTCATCTGGAACTAGAAGAGGCCTAAAATAGCAAAAGCAAACCTGGGTAACAAAGGCAAGGCAGGAGGCATCACAATCCTAAACTTGAAATTATATTGCAAAGCTACTGTGATAAAATCAGCATGGTACACGCAAAAAATGCAAACCAGTAGAACAGATTAGAAGATGCAACCACAACTACAAACATACTCAGCCACCTGATCTTTGATAAAGTGGCTCAATATCTTCACTAGAAGAAAGATAGCCTCTTCAATAAATGGTGCTGGAAAAACTGGTTTTCCATATGCAGAAAGACTAAAATTAGACCCATGTCTATCACCATGCACTAAAGTCAAAATGGATCAAAGATCTAAATACTAAAACAGAAATACTGGGGGCTGGGGGTATAGCTCAGTGGCATAAGCGCTTGCCTGGCAAGCGCAAGGTCCTGAGTTTGATCCCCGGTACCGAGGAAAAAAATAAATTCAAATAATAAAACAGAAATACTAAATCTATTGAAGAGAAAATAGGTAGAAATCTTGAAGACATAGGGATAGGCAGAGAGTTCATGACCAAAAACCAAACTGCATGGGAAATACTTCAAAGAATCAGTAACTGGGGTCTCATTTTATTGAAAAGTTTTTGCATATCGAAAGAAATCACCAACAGAGTGAAAAGAAAACCCACCAACTGGGTAAAAAGTTTTAGCTAACTGTCCCTCAGACAAAGGACTTCTATCTAGAACATATAAAGAATTAAAATATACATATATATCAGGCCCCCAAAATTCAAAGACCCAATACAAAAACGGGCATCTGAGATGAATACGCACTTCTCACATGAAGAAATACAAATGGCAAATACACTAAAAAATGTTCAACATCATTAGTCATTTGAAAAATGCAAATTAAAACAACACTGAGATTTCATCTCACACCAGAAAGAATGGCGATCATGAAGACATCAACCCAGAACAAATGCTGGAGGCGCTGTGGGGAAAAAAGGAACTCTTTTCCACTGTTGGTGGGAGTGTAGACTGGTGAAACCACTGTGGAAATCAGTGTGGAGATTCCTCACAAAACTAGGATTAGAGGTCCCACTTAACCCAGTTATTCCTCTTCTGGGTATTTTTCTAGAAAAACTGAGAACACCAAACCACAGCAATATGTGTGCACCCATGTTTATAGCAGCACAATTTATCATAGCTGAATCTTGGCAACAACACAAATGCCTATCAATGGAGGAATGGATAAAAAAGATATGGCCTTTTAATATAATGGGGTATTACTCAGTTATAAAAAAAAGATAAATTCGAGGCTTTTATAGGTAAGTGGATGCAACTAGAGACCATACTCATAAGTGAAATAAACCATATTGTCTCCCTAGTGTAAGAACATGAAAGCATAAATCAAACTTGAAGAGTACAATAGATATTGTGAAAGAGAAAGAAATTACTCAAAGGGAAGGAACAATTGGGATGAGGGAAAGGAGAAATAAAAGACAAAAGGAAGGGAAAAAATATATATGTATATACAAGGATAGCTGGGACAATTGTACTGCTGGTGTCTATTGTGCTTATATCTGATAATCTGAACAACTAATTTGAAGACAACAATATGCAACATAACAACCATTACTGAATTCCTACCATCTTGTTTAGTGAAGCTCTGTACCATTTCTCATTTTCTTATTATTTTTTATTCTCTTAATTGTTTGAGCAATTATATCTGGTAATCTGAGCAACTTCAATAAAGATAACAATATGTAATATAACATCCATTGTTAATTTCCTATCATCTTGTTTTGAAATTCTGCATCATTTTTATTGTTTTTGTCTTTGTTGTTGTTTTGTTATCATTTTTTCCTCTTTAAAATAAAAAAAGAACCAACCAAAACTCTAGAGCTGAAAAATACAATATATGAAATCAAAAATTTAACTAAAGGCCAACAAAATACTAGAAAACAAAAATATATGTGGATAAAAGGACTTATGAATAGATATTCTTAAGCGTTTTATTTTAAAAAACCCCGAAACTAGAAATAATCCAGAATTGACAAATGATTGTACATATACCCAAAGAATATAAATATAAAGAACAATTTTAACAAGTTGCTTGACACAGTGGCAGGCACCTACAGTCTCAGCTACATGGGAGTCTAAGACAGGGGGATCATCAGCAATGTCAGTGCAGCTATACTAGGCAAGATCTTATCTCAAAAACCAAAACAAAAGCAAAAAAGGTAGTAAATCTGTATGTGTAACAATATAGGTGAAGCTCAAAAATATACTAATTTTAAAAAGCCACAAAATAGCATAATGCATGAATTTACATCAAATTTTACAACAGACAAAACTAATCTAGTAACAGAAGCCAGATTAATAATCGCCTTAGGCTGGGGGTAAAGATTAATTTCAAAAGAACATGAAGAAACTTTCTAGAGCCCTGTATTTCTAGAGCCCATAGGGCATAATGCCCTATATTTTAAAATGTTAGTGACTACATGAGTGTATATATTTATCAAAACTGAGCAAAGTGTATCAAAATAAATGCATTATAGTACATGTACCCCCACAAAAGACTCCAGTTTTTATAAAGGAGGTTTTTCTGATCATCTTCCAGTCAAAAATCGAAAGAGAGCCCTCTGTTGGCCGAGCCTATGTAACATACTCAGTTCTAAATCAAAGATATTAAAAATTTTGACAGTTCTGAAAACAGCAGCAGAAACTGGTACAAATAATGTACAATGATAATGGATTGCAATTTTGTCTCCTCAAAGTTCATATGCTGAAACCTTAACCATAAGCTCCAAAAGTGCAGAATTAGGAGATGGGTCTTTTGAGAGATAGCTAGGTTTAGATAAGGTCAAGGTAGGAGTCTCAGGTTGGAATTACTGTTCTTATAAGAAACCACAGTTTGTTCTCTCATTGGGCCATGTAAGAATAAATCAAGAAATGGCTATCTGTAAGCCAAAAAGTAGGTCCTCACTAGATACTGACAATGCACTGATGCTAGGCTTCTTAGCCTCTAGAACTGTAAGGAATAGATGTTCTTTTGTTTAAACTACCCAGTCTATAGCAGTATTGTGAAGCAAAACTAAGACAATGTTGTAATTCTTAGTTGAGTAAAACAACAACTGTAGCATCTGACAGTGCGAGAATGAACTGGGGAAAGAACCCTCTCAAAATGAATAAAGGCACACAACACAAATAACTGATGTGCGGCAATGAGGAGAAAGCGGCCTTACGATCACACGCATCAGCAATCTCATTCCAAAGGCATAGAATTAGCACAGAACTGCAGATGTGAACCTGGAGATCAAAGACAGAACATAAACGGTGAAGAAAAGCTCTCTGGCACTTCAAGCCTACTCTAGGCACAAGGAACACTGGTAGAACTTAAAGGTATGGTGTGTATGCTAGCAACAAGAAAATTCAAACTCAGCCCAACTGCTGACCAGGTTAACTAAATCACCATGTTAACATACTAACAGAAGTATAATTACTTCCAGGTGTAAATACTACTAACATGTGATCTCCAGGGGACAAACTAAGAACCAAAGCAATCAGCAAGAGTCAGGAGAGAATTCAAATTGTAAGACTATGACACAGAACCTAAAGTAACATGTTAGTGGATCTTGTGAAGATGACAAATATGTATAAAGAGATAAGAAATGTCAGTAACAACCTCCTAAAGGAGAAAGTAAAATGGAGTTTCAAAACTTTAAAAAACAATCTGAGACAAAGAATTCATCTGATGAGATTATCAAAACACAAAACAAAGAATTAAGCAGCAGTAAATCTGAAAACAGGTTAATACTCTGGTTTCTCTTCAGATAGTATAAATCTTTTGGCTTTTGAAAACAGGTTAACAGAAATTACCCAAATTAAAACCCAAAGAGAAAAAAGGAAAACAGTACACAGTATCTGAGAGCTGTAGGCTAATACCAAATGGTATAACAAGTGTGCAACTGAAGTCAGAGGCAGAGCAGTTTGGATCAGAAGAACAACATAAGGAGATGGCAGCTGAAAGCTTTTCTAAAAAAACAAAAGACTTCAAACCACAAATCCAAGAAGGCCTAAAATTCCCAAACAGGAGTTTTGTTTGTTTGTTTTCTGGTGTATGGGGTTTTTTGAGTCAAACTCTTACTATACAGCCTAGGCTGACCTAGGCCTCCCCAGTGCTGGGGTTACAGTACACCATCATACCTGGCTCCCAACATGATTTTTAAAAACAAAAAATTCCCCAATATTTATTTACATTGCATGTGAATTGCTAAAACCAAATAGAAAATCTTGATCATCAAGAAGCCAAGGACATGGGCCTCAGAAGAAACCAAATCTGTATATACCATGATTTGCTGCTCCTACCTTTAAAAATGTGTTAAAATGAACCTCAGGAATGTAAACCACCCAGTCTATGGTATTTAAAAACAATATACATATGCATATATGTTACATATTATATATTTATTATAAATAAACGGCAGACAAGTATTACTCATAAACAAAGATGCAAAAACGCTTTTTAAAACATCATATATATGGTATCTTTTTTAGTATCTGTCTTTAATTTTAATTTGTAAAAAACCAAACAATGAAAAGTTAAACATCCTGCTAAAAAATTAATGAAGGCCTAATAATAGAAGAAATATCCTATGGTCATGGTTCAAAAGAGTCAATATTAGCATATCAAGTCTTCCCAAGTTGAATAACAAAGTTAAAGGAACTCAAACTAAGAATCTATGACTCTTTCTATGGACAGTCAAGCTCTTTTATTTTTCCAGTGCTAATGGTTGAACTCAAGGTGTATGCTCTTCCACTTAGCTACATCCCATTCCCAAAGAGAAATTTTAAAATGTATGTGGAAATAGAAAGAACTTATATAACCAAAACAACCTCAAAATATGGGAATAAAATATACCTAATCTCAAGACTTACCATAATGATAGAACAACAAACTAGTATGGTATTGGTGTAGATATAAAGACATAAACAGAATAAAGATCCAGGTAATTCATACATAGATGATTAAGTTTTGAGAGAACTACCAAGAAACGCTAATGAACGAAGATGGTCTTTTTAACAAATGATGGTACGGTAAGCAGGCAGCCACAGAAGGTTGGGAGCTTTCAACACAGTACACAGAAGCTAACTTGAAATGGACTACTGCCATAGAAAATGATAAGTCTTCTAGAAGAAAACACACAGGAAAAATTTTTGTGATTTGTTAGCTAATATACGTACACAAAAACGTCACATACAATAAAAAACTAGTAAACTAGATTTAAAATTTAAAATTTTATACTTCAAAACACTAAGAAAATGAAAAGTGAAGCAGCAGGAAGAGGAAAACCATATGAATTTCACAAAAGACATGTATCTAGAATATACAAAGAATTCTTACAATTCAAGCAGCTTACGAGAAATAGGCAAAAAATCAGAACAGACATTTCATAGAAGATATGTAAGCGAAAAATAAGCAGTAGTTGAATTTATGTTCAACATTATTAGTCATTAAGGTAAAACAAATTATGACAATGAAACACCAATACATATCCACTATAGTAACTAAAATTCAAAAGACTGAAAACATTCAGTATTGGCAAGAATTTAAAACTGCAATTGTTTTTGTTTCTAGTAGAAATAAAAAACTGTTCAGCAATTTTAGAAATACTTTTGCAACACAGACTCACCAGAATCCACAATCCACTAGACGTTTTCCCAAGAGGTACCAAGTCATGTCCACACAAAAACCTTATGTGAATGTTTATAACTTTCTTCACAGTAGCCAAAAACTAGAAGCAAATAAGTATCTCTTAACAGGAAAATACACCAAGAGCTCATGCTGTGATCTACACAAAATCAGTGATACAGTCAATATCACCACTATCTCAGAAACAGGTCAAAGAAGCCAAACAAATTACATGCTAATAACTCCATTAATATGAAATTCTAGAAATGGCAAAATGACAGTGATAAAAAACAGATCATTGGTTGCCTGGTATCAGATATCAGGGTAGAAAACAGTGCTAAGTGTTGGTACAAACTTTCTAGAATCATATAAATATTCCACATCTTGAGTAAGGTGGTAGCCACATAGGTACATTCATCTGTTAAAATACACCGTTAAAATTGCTGACTTACACAAATTATGTTTCAGTAAAGCTGCTTTCAATTAAAATAAGCTTTTAAATAAAGCCAGGACAATGTGATTTGGTACTTGAGGTCTGAGACAAAATGTCTACAATATTGGCATCACCAATTTTGTGTGGAGTCAAGCTATATAACCTGTAGGCTTAATTTCCTTGACTTTAAGGTGGGAATTCTGAGAATCTCTACCAAACAGTAGTTTTGAAGATCAACCAAGTAAAAAAAGAAACCCCTTAGTGCCTGGCGAATAACAGCAGCTTCTATTTTGAGCACTTGTGATTACTGTTAAGTATCTGTCCCTAATCGTTCCTACAACACATTGAATCTTATCTGTAGAACAGACCTGGTGTGTATGGACTTCTGAGTTTCAGGAGTGTATCTACAGAGCTCCAGAACAGCCATGTGCAATTCTCACAAGGCCCGCTCTGTCTCAGTACCTCTGCTGAGGCCCAATGTCCACCCTTGAGCTAACACTAAGGACAGCGACTCCAACGCGAAGGACTATGCAGACCAGAGTTTTGGGTCCCCACTCTGAATATGGGAAAGGGGAGCAACACCCAACCACAAACGAGAAAAAACGAATTCTCCAAAGTTTTACCAAAAATAGAATGAATGGAAATCAGACCTTCTATTGCAATTCACCTTTCATTTTACAGAGGGAATAAAACCAATTAATGGGACTTAAATGTGAAATATGAAAGGACAACTAACAGGTATGAAGATATGAAAATGATACTCTCTACAAAACTATTACTTGAAAAGGAAGAATCTATACTAACAGAAGCTCACATAAACATAAATGAAGACAGACACAGGTCAAATAAAGTGGTGGGCAAAGATGGGAGTGAGAACACGACACACAAGAGCAGGTCAAGAATTTAAAAAGCATTTCATTTGTATAATGCAAATTTTATAGGAAAGAAAAGGCTGGCAGCCTTTCCAGCCAGATATGGTGGGGCATGCCTGTACTCCTAGCACTGAGAAACTTTTTGACTGCTCTTCTTGCACTAATAATGTACTAAATTCTGAAGTTTATTTCAATAACTGAATATGCTTTAACAGCTCTTCAAACTTCTTCAAACTACATTTAAGCCTACATTTATTAACTCACTAGGCCACTTACATTTTCCATTTACTTTCCTAACACAGGGAAAATTGTATCCCATAATACAGTGGCTCAAATTTTTCTTACCTTGATACTCAGTAAAAGCTATACTGCATATACATTGTGTACACATATGAGAACCGAAGTGAATCAAGCAAACTTTATTCTTATCTTCATCTTCACAACAGGGTCTGTACCTCTTATTTTACTTGGTTTTGCTTGTCTGTTTTGGGTGTGGTATAAGAACATTCTCACTAAGCTACACACCCAGCCCTTTTTATTTTGAGAGAGGGTGTCTGTGGGTCACTAAATTGCTCAGGCTAGGCTCAAACTTCAGATCCTCCTCTCAGGCTGCCAGAGTGCTGGGATTACAGGTGTGTGCAATCATATCTGACTCTATTTTACTCTTTAATAGTTCAGAAAATATAGTTGCAAATATGATCAACAAGTTTCATCTTTAATAGTGAATATGATATATAGCCTTCTTAAATTATGTGAAGGACTAAGACACAACATCTAAATTCATTATAGTATTTAACACGTGCATGCTAACAGAAAGGAAATGGTACTAATGTCTGCCATAATACCAACAGAAGCAAGATACCAAGTTATGATATTATAATTATGTGAAGTCTTTCTTTGAATTAAGTCACGAGCTCCTAAAGACAGAGAATCAGTCTTACTAGTTTGACACAAAATAGGCAGTTACACATTTACTAAATAATATTTAATGCAGATATTATTTAATGTAGATATTATTATCTATTTAATGTAGATATTATTTTCAATCATGAAGATAATTAAAAGTTAAACCTTCCCACCAGAAGCTTGTAATTCACTTGCAATCACGTATTTCTGCTGCAACTTGAAAAATTACTTTTATAGAGGTAGAAAAAGTCACTTCAGATACATGGAAAAACTAACCCAAAGACAGTAATTCCACAATAAAACTAAGAAGTCAGGAGAGAAAAAAGAAATCATCACCCAAACAGACTAGATTCATAGTTCAGTTAAATGGACAATATTAGAAAAATAAAGTAACAAAAGCTTTCTTTGAATGTTCATTTATGCAACATCAAGCTAAATAGTACTCACTCCTATACCACAGATTCTCCACCTATAAAACTTAAAATTATCTGCAGGTTAATATTTTCAATCTTTTATATGAAATATTAAGATGCAAACGATGAATCCCTAAAATGTTAGTCAACTCTGCAAACAAAGTTTTAAAATGTAAGTTGAGAGAGGCCAATGTGTGTTCCTGAAATTTGGTATGTGACTTTATTTAAATCAACTGTTGCCAAGGAGAAGAGGACATGCCCACCCCAACCTCCAGTACTAGTATGTCTTCTTGGGATGAAGAGGGTGTGGGTAGGAATAAAAACATTTATCTCATATGAATGAAACAGCTGCTTCCCTCCAACGTACCCAGTTTAAGAACCACTAGGCTAAAGGGACCACTAGGCTGTAGGTACATGCCTACCATCCCAGAACTCTGGAAGACTGGGGCATGAGCAACCTAGCAAGTGAGATCTTGTCTTTTAAAAATAAAAAATAAAATAGGCTGGGGATGTAGCTCAGTCCAAAGGCCCTAGCTTCCAGCTCTCGTGCAGGAGGGTGAGGGGTACAAACCACTAGGCTAAACACATACAATGAAACGTAAAAAACTGAGACTTTCTAATTGAGTAGAAATGACTGAATTGAAACTCCGGAGATCTGAGTTCTAACTCACCTATGGTGGTGGCGGCGGTGGGGGTGAGGGTGGGGATAGGTTTGTCCAATCTGAAACCAAGTTACATAATTGACCCTCAGTGGAACTATAACTGTGTTAGTATAATTTACTCCTTAAAAAAAATCAGCCTCAGCACTCCTCTGTCCTCCACCTGTCTGTAACACAGCCTCCCTACACTGAAACTCAGATGGTGCCTGGCAACAGCAATGGCCAATACTGTTCCTGTATCTGCTGAATGATTCCCTGATCCCTATTTCTCACAACTTTTACGCTATTTTAGTGACCTATAAAGATGCTGGCACATTTTTTTCTTTAACCTACTGAATACCCAAATACAAAGGGCAGCTTAAAAAACAGCTAAATTCTACAAAGCCCCGTTAGTTTTAATAGCCTTTGCCTTATCACGTGGCACTAAGAACTGAGTAGTTGTGCAAACACCTCTTAGATCCAACCACAAACTGTTTCCATTATTTATAAGCAATTATACTCCAGTTTCAAAGAAAAACGAATTAATTCTGAATCCAGAACAATTTAAGACAAAAGCAGAAACGTTAATAAAGACATCACTGCTTTCCTGCAGGAACTAAAAACTAAAAGTCTAATCCAGAACTCTCCTAATATTTCCAATTTCTAGCCCTGTTACTTTTAATAACACCAACTCTGACCATCGTCAGCCCTAACTAAAGTGAACCAATTTCCCACATCACATCACAAAGCCAGTCAATCATTTCCTCCAGAGGAAAGGCACAAAACCATACCTGTTCTTAATCAGCTAAAAGCAATTACTTTGCCACAATCCAACCAACATCTAAAGTGCATAGAAAATTCGAAAACATTCTCTTCAAGACAATCAACCCACCTTTCACTTAATATGACAACAAAATGTCTAGACTGAGCATTTCTCAAGTTGGTCCACCGTAGACACGTGAATAGTAAGTGTGGTTCTCTTTCAACTTACTCGTTTGAAAAGTGGAATTCTTCAACAGACTTGGTCTACAGTAGCCTCAACAGATTTAAGAGCGGCCTACCCTTGGGAAGAGACACATTTATACTTACAGGGCATTTAAAGGTGATTTCTCCTTAAGATATCCAAACTTATGTTCAGAGCATCCTTTACTACACTTAAAGTGGGCAATCCCTTCTCCCCTCAGTATCCCAGGAAGCTGAGTCTTCAAGACCACACATTTAGTTCATCTGAACAAGTACGTCGGACCAATTGGGTGCCTAATCCACCAGTCAGCCAAGGTAACTCAAGATCCAACCTCCTAGCCCAAATTTCTCCTTTTCTGCTTAATCATTTATTTGACTTCCTCCGCCCCTCGTTATTCCCCAAACTCTCTTCACCTCCTGCACACCAGCACTTAAACCACTCTGCTTTTATTATCCCCACCCCTAAACCAGGAACCTGAAGAGCTCGGCAAACTCTCAAGCCCTTGATGGCAGCCCCCCGAGCCCCAGTACCCCAAGTTCTCGATCAGGCCGCCCGACAGGCGACCCCACCAGCCTAAGAATCAGCAACTCGCAGCCGAGCAGGTAGCGGACGCTCTACCAACCCACCAGACGAAGTCGTTGCTTTTGTCCTCGTAGGAGTTGATGAGCCCGTTGCAGAGAGGGGCGAGCAGAGGGCGCTTCCTGTTTCCGCCGCCGCCGAGGCTGGAGCTGCTCCCTCCTACGCCAGCGCTGGGCCTGGCCGCACAGCTGAGCCGGGACAGGCCCGCGGACACCGCCCCGCCGCCGCTGCCCGACACGGCGGCCGCCACCAGCACAGGCCGCCCCGGGCCCCCGAGGCCGCCGGAGCCCGCGGCCTGAGCCGCCCCGCCTGACACCAGCCCCGCCGCCGCCACGGAAGGGGGCGACGGGGACGAGGATAGGGACGAGGACGCGGAAGTCACCGAGGAGGCCGCCGAGGAGCCAGGGCTGGTCCCGGCGGAGCCCGAGCCGGCCTGGCGGCTCCCGGACATCGTGACTCCCTCCCCCCGGCCGGGCGCTCGGAGGAGAGGGATCGCGACCCTCCGCCACCACCCCTCGCTCAGCCCCAGTGCATCCTTGGAGGACGCGCGCCGGGAGGTGGGGCTGAGGAACAATAAAGTTGGGTTTTTTAAGGTAACCACACAACAGCGTCCCACGGGAGGAGGCGGAGGAAACTAATAAAGCCAACAAGCAGCCACTACCGCTCTCGAGGCCGCCGCCGCGGCCCCGCCGCAGCCAACCCCGGCGCGCCGTAGCCGGCCGTGCGCGCGCACGAGCGGCGGAAGGGGCGGACGCGTCGGGGACAACTTCGCGAGCTGCCGGGCAGGCGCATGCGTGCCGTGGCGCAGACGCTCTCGGGTTACCCCGGGTATCCGCCGGAGGAGAGGCGGTGCCGGAGGGGGCGCTGTATCGCGCATGCGGGCAAGCGGGTGCATTCCTGAGCGGGGCTGTGATCCTGAGCAGGGCTGCGATCCTGCTTGGCTGCTGGTTTGGTTTCCTGAGGTGCGGGCTGTGTTGGCTGACAGGTGCTTCTGACTCGAGAAATGAAAGCACTGTAGATCCGAGCCACAATGAAGGAACCGAGAAGCCCAGAGCGGTTGTAAAGAACACTAAGAGTGAACCCTCCCAACTCCAGGCGATTCCACAGCCTTATGAGCAGTAAACTATGATGAAGTCAGGGGAAAGGCGTTCCTCAGAGACAGCTCAGTCAGAACTTACCTTTAACGTGAATCTGATTATTCTATCAGAAAACAAGGAAACGGCATTGAAGAGCACCAGAAAATGTACAGTTTCTAGTAGACTTCTTTGGAGCATTGAAAATTGCACATTTGTCACTTTGAGAATCTCTTAAGATTCTGGGGTACATAGTTAGAAACTGTGGGACTGAGTGATTTTCCATATCCTTTCCAACTTTATCATACTAGCCAGACGTGGTGGCGCACACCTATAATCCCAGCACTCGGGAGGCTGAGGCAGGAGGATCCTTGCAAGTTCGAGACCAGCCTGGGCTACGAAGTGAGTTCAAGGCCAGCCTGAACTGCATAATGAGACCCGGTCTCAAAAAGACCAAAAAAAGACAAAAAAAAAAAAATAGAATACCAACTTTATCATGCTGTGATTCCTAGAGGAACTGACCCCAATATAGTTGTGTCTTCAGGATTGAAGGAGCCTGTAAGGACAACGAAGGGCATTCGGTGGGAGGAGTAATTGTCCATCCTGAGGAGACAGGACTACAAATGGGCTGAGGTGAGACTAGCACCCCACTCACCTAGGCGGTAAACCTTCATAAGGTTGTGACCGTTGGCTGCTCATTCGGTGCCTCCAGAATCATGGGTAAAGTTCTGGTTTCAACTCAGAATAATGACACAGGAATGAGGTTTATCAGATTTTCAAGAACACCTTTCATTTAAAAATATTGTATCATCCAGCCCCTATTTACCTTCACTTTCAAGACCCAGCTAAAATGCAACACCTTTCTGAGTCCTTGGCAGTCCTTGTGCCCTCCTTTGTGCTTTTAGAATGTTTTATTTGCATTTACAACATTGCTGTTTAGTAGTTTATATGTGATTCTCCACCATTAGTCTCTCAGCTTCAGTTTTGTATTGTACACAATGCCCGGCCTATGATACGTACTTAGTAAACACTACTGAGCAAACAAATATAAAAATACTGATCTTCTCTCTCTCTCTCTCTTTTATTTATTTCTTTTTTTTTTTTTTGAGACAGGTTCTCGCTATGCAGTTCAGGCTGGCCTTGAGCTCACTTTGTAGCCCAGGCTGGTCTTGAACTCACAATGATCCTCCTGCCTTAGTGCTAGGATTACAGGCATGTGCCACCATGCCAGGTAATTTTTAATTATTTTTAACAAGAGAGCTTTTTTAAAAATGCTAATTGCTGAGCTCCCCCTCCAGAGATTAGGCATGGGGGGGGGACAAAAGTAGCCATTTTTACCCACAACTAGGTGAGTCTGATGTGAGTGGCTAGCCCTTTGAAAACATTGTGATTGATCATTTAAGGAATGTAAAAAATTTGTGAAATAGTCTGTTCCTTCCCAATAGCTCATTTTGAGAACAGAGAAGATTCCTAGGAACAAATCATCAGTGCTTGTTTTTAGCTCTTTGAAACCTGACTTCAATAAAATCTACATTTGTAAAAGGAAACTGAGGGTAGTGATGCAATAGTTTTCTCTTTATACCGGATAAATGTGTGAAAAGACTGAAAGCACACAGTCCTTATTAGTTTCTACAACCAGAATCTGTGGGGAAAACAAGAAAAAAAGAAGAAGTATGGCAAACACACACAGAGAAAAAGGAAGTCAGATAACTCAGTAGAGATAGCAACAGCAAATAAGGAAATATTTAGAAAAAATGGAAGTAAATGTAAAATAATGATAAGCCCAAATAGTTGAAAGAATTTTATCATGTTAAATACATTAATCCTTTGAGTCACATTGGTAATGAAGACAAAATCAGAAGTCTACTAGCAAAAGGAGTTAAGGTAAAATGGAATTATCAGGAGGACTGAACTTCCCACATATTATTTCTGAGATGTCTTATCCAATATATTTTAGGGAGATAAGATTGTTGGTTCCAGCTACAATTGGCCAGGCCGTTTGGAAAGAAGTGTTCCAAAAAGATCCTTCCCAAAAAGTTTATCGGACTCACCTCAAGGGCTTGCTGCCTGTTTGCCCTGCTTACATCTAACCAAATCTCTAAGCGAAAATCGTTTCCCATTATTTTTTTAAATTAATGTGGTTGTGCTGTGGAAACAAATTAGTGATGTGAAATTAAATGTGGTATTAAGCTAAACTGAGAAGAACAAGGAGCAGCAGCTGGGTGTGATGGCTCACCCCTGTAATCCCAGCACTCAGGAGGATGAGGCAGAAGGATCACTGTGAGTTTACAGTCAGTCTGGGCTGCCTAGTGAGTTCAGGGCCAGCCTGAACTAAACGGAGAGACCCTGTCTCAAAAAATAGAGACAGAGAGATATTATGAATCTAAGGGAACAATGATACTTCTGGTTAAAAAAAAAAGTATTCTAATTGGTGAAATGAAAAGTTGGTGCTAACAATTTTAGCGAAGGTAGTTGCAAAATGTGGCCTAGATCACTCAGAAGTATTGTAACAGAGCCGGGCATGGTGTTGCACGCCTGTAATTCCAGCACTCAGGAGGCTGAGGAAGGAGGATAGTTGTGAGTTCGAGACCAGCCTGGGCTATAGCTGAAGGCCAGCCTAAACTGCATAGCAAGACACTGTCTCAAAAAGACAAAACAACAACAAAAGGAAGTATTGTAACAGTAAAGGATGATAGGCAGAGCGGTATGAATGTGAGCACAGTTATTTTATAGGGACAGTCAGTTAAAAAAGGAAGCGGAGATTAGCAAAACCAACACTTACTTGTTACATACACAGTGAATGTGTACATATTTTATGAAGATATGGGGAGATACTGATCCTCTTGGAGATCATAAGTCAAAACAAAATGAAGTCCAGTGAATTCAGGGAGAACAGAACAATTGATGCCATCATGAAGTGGGATTAGAAGGAGAAAAAAAGTCACCATACATCCAAACTGAAGCAGATGATACTGTTAGTCTTTTATTTCATGGGTTTCACTACCAATGCACGTAATGTAGCATCAAAGTGACCTGGTAAAAGTGTGTAGCTAGAACCAGGAGATGTTTAAAACTCTAAAATTGCCAATTGTAATTGATAGGTTTTTCCAACACAGAGAGAAGTAAAGCAGAATAAAATGCCTTTATTGTGGGCATGGAGAAGACCACAGTAGGGAATAGAAGAGAGACATGCAACTTCCAAGGGCCGGTCGCGGGTCGAGGGCTAAATAGGCCCAGGCTGGAGGTGGGGATTATGAAGCAGACTGCCAGACATGGCAGACCAGGATTGGACAGGAGTGTGGGAAAAGGAAACAGGATATTACAAAAAGGGAAGTAGGAAGTTGTAATTTGACTCAGAGGAAGAAGGGTGGCACTTAGCATATGACCTCTAATGATCAGCATCATATTGGCTTGGCGCCATACTGGCTAAGCACAACACAGGACCTCCGGTGCCGTATTGGCTGGGGGCCATAGTGACTAGGCAGGAATTACAGTGAGGGGAGAAACCCATCAGTAATTTGCATTATGACACATTGCTAAATCATGAGTGATATTTTTCTGCCTACCACTGTGAATATTCAGATATAATTTATGAAAAAAATACTATAGTAGCTCTTCTAATACCCATGCCTATCACTTCTAAAGATTATTTTATACTATGTATTATGGGCTTAAATTTAATATAAACATAAGAAGAGACAACAAAACCATGAAATGATAAAGTATAGGTGTAGTACTATGTGAAAAGGAGAAAAGCCAGGAGTATTCCTGGGAGACAAAGAGATTATGAACCAATTTTAGTTCCCAGTATAAATCCTATACTATTTGTACTTTGTCGGTTTGCTCATATCTAGTTATGTCAAAAAGACTATTTCTTTGCAGGAGCAACTTGGAAGTTTCATGGTAGGATACCCAGCTGGTGGCAGAGAAAGATAAATTTAAGAACAAAGCGTGATCATCTGAGAGAAGGAATGAATTTGGGTACAATGAGTAGTTCTTAGTTTGCCTTCCACCTTCCACCCCAGTCTTCCTGGACCTGTACCCAGTTTCTCAGGAGAAAAGATTGCAACAAAAGGTTTACATCACTGAATTATGAAAGAAAGTGGCATTAAATTGCGGACATGTATAAACAGGCTACAACAAAGAATAGAATATTTAACTATAGCTGTGTTAGATATATGTACTTCGGCTTGAAAGAGAAATTAAGTGGCGTATTTTTAATCCTTGAGTTTTAACTACAAGTATTCCTCTAACAATGTTTCCTCCTGCTCTCTGAATCAAAGCAGTAATTTGTATATTTTTAATGTGCTTTATTTGGGTGCAGCAGATATATTCCTCCTACCATGAGTCCTCCCACATGCAGCCCTGGGCATCTATCATTAAACCAGTTCATCAACTGCGTCAAACTTATCAATTTGTAGTGAGATAGTAGAAACTGATATCATGTCATCTTCAATTTGAAAAATTAGGTCAAACCAGTAAATTTGTTGATCAAGATCTTGGCACTCCACCTTATGTTTAACAAATGAGGATTCTTAAATATGTCTCATCTCTGTTTGACATTGGTTCAACTGATAAAAGAGCATATCTTGGTTTTGAATCAATTGGACCATAGTTACAAATAAAGTTTGAGTATCATAACATTTTTCTTTTGTGGTGTTTTAATATATTCTTCTTAAACTCTAGACATACATGAGAGTGTAGCTAAACGTTAGTAATGCCTCTGAAAAAATTACAAGCTGAATTCTATACTGAAGATCTGAGTATTGGCATTCACTACAAGGCCAAATGCTTCTGCATTATTGTCATAAAAATTACCACACATTTAACATCTTAAAAACAACAAGATTTAGCTTCAGTTTGTTTCTCTACCATAGCCTCACAAGAACAAAATCAAGGTATTGCTCTCTGGAGGTTTTCGGAGAGAATCTGCCTCCAGGCTCATTCAAGTTATTCATATACTTGCGTTTTATGTGACTGACAAAAGGAAATTCTCCTTTTCTTCCTAGCTGACAGAAAGACGCATTCTCCGCTTCTAGAGCCCACCTGCATTCCTTGCCTTATGGCCCCCACCCGCCCATTGCCAACAATAGTTTGTAAAGTCATATACACACTGACTCTCTCTGGGTCTTCTGCCTTGCTTTTAAACTTTTAAGAGCCCATGTGTTTATAATGGGCGCACTTAATCCAAGAGATAATCTCCATATCTTAAGTCACCAAAGTCCATCTGTAAAGTGTCTTTTGCCATATAACATTCATACATTGATAGGTTGTAGGCATCTGAACTCGGACATGATAGTGGGTGGCATTTCATCTGTCTACCATATAAAATATAGGATATACACTGTTTGATGAATTCTCACTGACTGACTAGGTAATATGAAATATTCTTTGGCCTATCCATGAAGATAGAGAGTTTGTTTCTTCAAAGAAATGCTTAATGTAGAGGAGTCCCTTTGAGTGGTCTTTTCAGAGACCAAAATAACACTCATCCCTCAGTAGCTGTAAGGGAATTGGTTTCAGAATCCTCCAGAGTTGCCAAAATCTACAGATGCTCAAGTCCTGTATCTAACATGACATAATATTTCTATAAAACATATTCACATTCTGCTATATACTTTTTTTTTTGGTACCAAGAATCAAACTTACTCCCTTGCAGTTGCTGCGCCACTGAATTGTATCCCTGGCCCTCTCCTGTATTTTTTTTTTTCTCCTATATACTTTATTTATTTTTTTTTGGCGGTACTGGGGATCGAACTCAGGACCCTGCGCTTGCTAGGCAGGCACTTATTCCACTGAGCTATATCCCCAGCCCCTTCTCCTATATACTTTAAATGGTTTCTTTATTACATATGTTACCTAAGATACAATATCAATGTTATATAAATAATTGTTACACTATAAGGTTTAGGGAGTAATGGCAAGGAAAATAATCTGCATATTCAGTTAGAGACACAACTTTTAATAAATATTTTCAATTGATTGAATCTGGATATGGAGGGCCAACTATAAAAAATGTGTTTCCTTTCTTGCATGAATCATCTCAACTTGCAGATGTTCAAATGAACCAATTACTGTTATTTGTTACACTTATTAAATATTGACTAGATAACAACAATACAGATTTGTGTTGACAGCTAATTTAGGTACCCATCTCTAGATTTCATTTCATTGTCTTTCAAGCAAGAAAAATGCTCCTACTTTTTGGTGTAAGTTTTCTTATTTTCTCAAAAAATATTTAATTTGTTTTTATATTACAAGAAATGCTTTCACCTAAACAATGAGATAAAAGTCTAAGGAACTTTGAAACTCTGGTTTATTGATCCAGCATGTTATTTACCTCTTCTAGCCTACTCTATAAATGAAGCCAAAACTAGAGACATTAAAAACTCCTTATAATCTCTGGATTGAATTGGTAGACTTAGGCCACATATTTCTCTTCTTCTGAAAATGCTCTGAATAGTAAACTAACAATACTTTTAAAAGAATAAACCCTTAACAGACCTAAGAAGCTACAGGTGACAAATGTGTGTGTGTTTTATACATATATATATATATAAAACACACACACATATATATGAGTATGTATATATTTGTGTATATACTGTATATAACATAGTAATAAATTAATGAAAATCCAAAATAGAAGAGACTACCTCATAAAATATTAAAGAGAAAATTATTCTAGAGCAAAAAGCCTTTCTTCCCCAGTACAGCCCAAAAGCATCATAATACAGCCCTCTGGCATTAATTATGTTAAATGACTGTGGAACAGTTGGTCTAGTTATGCTCTTCTCCACTCAACTGTACACAAGAAGGCTAGCAGAATAATATTTGTTCCTAAGCTAAAGACCAGAAGAACTTGTTAAAGAAAGTGAATCACCTAGGTAAGTAGGATCCTAACATTGGTTAAGCATGTGAGGAGACACGGGCCAAACAGGCTCTGAGAAAACACTGAACTCACATGGACATGAGAATAGAGGAAGAGACATGGCAATGTAACTTTCATCAGATACTAAACCCTGTAAAGAATGTCACTACTTGAATAAAACCTTCCTTTGTCATTTGTGAGATTTCTCCACTTACTCTGCTTTCTTCAAAATTTCAGCACCCCAAAGAGGAACCTGTCATGTGTCATTTCTTCTAAATAGACTTCAGTAAGCTGGATCTTTCAAGAATTATTTTGCGGGGGTACCAGGAATTCAGGACCAAACTCAGCACCTTGTGCTGGCTAGGCAGATGCTGTGCCACTGAGCTATATCTCAGGCCAGTTGTGTGCCTAAGTTTGTAAGTGAGATGGGCCATAGCTTTGTATTGTGTGCTTTTCATGCTTGGTTTGGCTATCAGGCTTGTATTAGCCTTGTCAAATGAGTTGAATACATTTCCTTCCCCTTCCCAGGTTCTCTGAAAGTTTAAATATGATGTCTTTTTTTAATACTTTGGAATAGCTGTGAGTTTTTTCTCTAACTCATTTTGAAAAGTTAGTATTTTCTTGTTTCTAGAGAATAATTGATTTAAGTTTTAGGATTTATTGACATTGAGCTTTTATAGTTTAAACCTCCACTGACTCAATATGCTACTCTGGTTTGTTTTTCACTTCCCTGTTTTTAAATTGTTTTTTATTTGCTTGTTTGTTTTGTTTCTTTTTGTTTGTTTGTTTTGGGTTTTTTGGGGTTTTTTGTTTGTTTGTTTGTTTTGGATTTTTGTTTTGCTTCTTGAGACAGGGTTTTGCTACCTAGTTTAGGCTGGCCTTGAACTCACTGTGTAGCCCTAGGCTGAACTGGCAACTCTCCTGACTCAGCCTCCTGAATACTGGGATTACCAGTGTCCACTTTTCTTATACAGTACACTTATATTCTCTCTCTCTTTCTCTCTTTCTCTTTCTCCCTTTCTTAATTGAATGCCATTATCCATCAGCCTTTGGTATGACTTTTGTTCTATCTTGGGGTTTTTTCCCCTCCCAATAGT
Organism: Dinomys branickii; assembly: GCA_004027595.1. NCBI lineage: Eukaryota > Metazoa > Chordata > Mammalia > Rodentia > Dinomyidae > Dinomys > Dinomys branickii. The sequence goes on from PVLD010002523.1 coordinate 143,962, forward strand.
GGGAACTGAAACCAGCACCTTCACACTGAATACTTTCTGTGCCCTTTTTTGATTTTTTATTTTGAGACAGCATCTTTCTAAATTGCTAAGTAGCCCAGGCTTACTTTGATCATGTGATCTTTTTGTCTCAGCTTCCCAGAGTGCTGGTATTACAGAAATGAGCCATGACACCTGGCTTATTATCTTAATATTTCTCCTTTCTTTCATTTTCTTTCTTTCTTTCTTTCTTTCTTTCTTTCTTTCTTTCTTCATTCTCTTTTTCTTTTTGTGGTACCAAGAATTGAACTTAAGACCTTACACTTGCCAGGCAGGCACTTGCTGCTGAGCTATATCCCTGGCCCTTTTCTTAATATTTTAAATGAACACTTAATACTCACATCACTTTTATTGTTACTCTGCTTCTGAAATTGTCATTTAGCTTGTTATTTTTATTCTTTCTGGTCATTCATAGTGTAAGATACACTTAATATAGTTTTAACATCTACAGAAAACAAATTTTATTTGTGTTATTTAACATATTGTGTGTCTATTAGTTTTAATTATGTGTTGTTCTTTTTGGTCCTGAAGATTGAACCCAGGGCCTTGTCTATGCTAAGACATGCTTTAATACAAGGCTCTACCCCTAGCTCATATATCTTAATTTGTATTCCTTTTTAAAATTCATGGTTTGTTTATAAGCTGTAAATATGATATGTACTTTGAGAGTGTATGTGATTATCTTTTCCTTATACATTTCTAACTTAGTCACGTTATGATCACAGAATTTATACATATGTCAAGTCTCTGGAATCATTAATGCATGATTCCAGGCATGATTTCTGTGGCCTGGTAAATAGTCATTCTTTTTCAATATGTTAGAAAAAGAATATATAAGCTCTATTAGGTATATTGTTCTATAATATATTAGTACTAGACTTTTGTTTTGGAACATCATTATACAGATATTTTTACTGGATAATTATTAGGACTAAGTGTGTGTTATTTACACCCATATTTTATATATAGTTCTTAAACTAGTCTTTTAGAAGAGTAGTTCTTAAACTAGTCTTTATAGTTTTTGAACTAGTCTTTTATTTGAAACTGTAGAGTTGATAGAGTTGATATGCCATGTAAGTATTAGTTCAAACCTTATAAAACAATTTTCCTGGTGGTACTTATTTGTGGGGAGAAGAAAACTTTACTGTATGTCTAGGTGGACATGATTTAACAATGACATTTATTGCTTATTTTAGAAATGCAACCTAACTACAATGACATTAAATATATAGATCCTTCCTAACCTCTATTAGTTTATAAACTATCAAATGAAGCTATGAAAGTTAAAATTTTAACAATCAAGCTGCAAAAAAAAAAAGATAAACTCAGATTAAACTTTTGAATATCCACTAAATTTGACTCCATTTTTTTCTTGTATTTAAGAAATATCTCAGTTAGACATGGGGTATCCAGTTAACAATGCTTTTTTGCAAACTCAGTTGTAATCAAGAGACAGAGGCAAAAACAACAGACATAGAGTATCACAGAGGAAAAGACAGAAGAACCATAGGCCAGTCAAGGGATGCAACAGAGCACAACAGTCTGAATGACATGACTTTGGGGGAAAAACAAGCTAAACCCTGCATATGGAGTTTATATACTTGAGGGAGTAGCTCTACACATTACAATTTTTTACTTTTTTGTTTGTTTGCTTGGTGCTAGGTATTATTTGTTTCTTTATTATTATTATTTTTTTATGTATGTGGTGCTGGGGATCAAACTTAGGGCCTTGTGCATGCAAGGCAAGAGCTCTACCACTGAGCCACATCCCCAGCTCTGGTGCTTTAATTCCAAGTTTAAGGGAAATATAAAGCCTGCCAAACACCCCAAGAATAATAAATATCGTCCCTCCTTTCTGGAACTTTATTTCTCCTCTGAGGTGTCAGCCTCAGAATACATAGGGCACAGTAGCACTGTACTTTTCATATCTTGTGTATATATTCTTACTGACTATTTATTTATTTACTTATTTATTTTGCAGTGCTGGGCATCAAACCTAGGGCCTTGTACGTGCTGAGCTAGGCAAGCATTCGTGTCACTGAACAATATCAACCTATCTTACTAAATTCTTATATGCTTGAGCTATCAGCTTCTAAAGTCTTCTAAATTTTGCCTAAAAGATTTTGTGTTTCTGTTTCTGCTTTACATATTTCCATTCTGTATTATTTTGTATCATACATAGTTTCTTATTATATTTCTTCTTGGTGGAAATTATTCCTTGTACAATGGTGTAGTATCCCTTCTTATTATTGTTAATGCTTTTTTCTCCTAAATTTTAATCTATTAGTAGTATTATGATCCCAGCTTCTTTTTAGTTATTACTTTATGATTTTTATCTTATTATGTTGAAACCTTATAAAAAGCTTGTAGGTGGCTTTAAAATTCAACATAATGTTCTCTTTCAATATATGCCTTAAATATATTTTATTTATAATGATTACTGGTCTGTGTGAATTTATTAATGTCATATTTTGTGATTTTAATTTACCTTGTCTCATATTTGTTTGATTATTTTACCCTTCTCTATTGTTGCGCATGTTATATGAGGTGAGTGAAGAGGGGAAGGGCAGTAAAAACAATTAGTATAAATTAAGTACATGCACCTACTCCTTAAAAAGAATGTAAACATATACTAATAAAATTAAAAAGGTGATATTTATGTACCTTCCTGAGTGAGATATGTTGTATTTTGTATACTGTGGTGGATTAACTAATGATCAACTTGTAACACCCAGTTTAATTGAATCAGCATGGTGCTATGTGTGGAAGGCCCACCTGAGGACTTTGTCAACAACATAAAAAGGAGAACTGGAGGGGAAGATGCTGTTGATTCTCCTGGAGAAGGTTGTTATGATGGCTTTCCTGATATGAACTCAGTTGTTCTTGTCATTGGAGGAGCTTGGGTTCTTGCTGTCGCTGAGGATGGCTACATTTCTCTTTGGGGGAGCTTCGGTTTTTACTTTGAGTGTCACATCCTGGCTCCAGTACAAATATCTCAGCCTGCTGGCACAGATCTTTCATCCCACTGGTGCAGAATTTCTAGCTCCCGCCATTAATCTTTGGGCTTTCCCAGTGCAGATCCTTGATGCAGACTTGCATGAAACATTGTGATGGGCTCTAGATCTTCAGCTGGATTCATGCAGGACACTGTCATTAGATCCAGGCCTTTGGCTGTATTCTTTGGGTCTCTAGTGTGCGGACAGATCTCCTGCACTCTTTTGAATTTGACAGTTTGGGTAAATATTATAAAATAATCCTAAAATAAGTAAGTAAATAAATAAATAAATAATCCCATACATTGTATGTCCTGTATTAACTCTTTTGCCTTGTAAACCATGACTGCAACATATACTTTTCACAAATAGTCCCCGTCTTTCATGACATACTCAAAAGCTTATTTTTTTTTTAAAAAAACCTTACATATGAATAAACTTCTGATTATTTCCTACTTTTCCAAGGAAATATGGCAGAAAAGTCAACTTTTCTCAATTGATGGAAATTTTTCTGTTGTTAGGAAAGAATAATTTATAAATGTGGACATCCTGATTGTAGTAGGCAGATGAGACACCAAACTGAAATATTCTATTAATATCAAAGGAACATGTGTGGGAGTGTGTGGTACTGCTGTGCCAATGACGTACTAAGGATTTAAATGATTGCTAACTTGGGGAAGTCATGGCCATTATGTGAGTTAAGAACAATGTAGGACTTTAATCAATGTCCTGAGTATATTGGCATCTCATAGCCCTTAGGAAGATCTCATGGTGATCCCTCATCCTACTTAATCAAGCATTCAGCTCCTACCACAGGGTTATTACTTAGAAGTTATCATCGTTCCCTGCCCCATTCTGAACTTCTGGTTCAGAAATTTTGCCTGGAAAGAAAAGCAGGCTATAACATAGACAATGCCTAATCTTGTCCCAAAGGAACTGACTTCATCTGTGAAAGAGCTAAGGAAGTTTAAGGGGCATGAAAAGATAAATTGTGGTGATGAGCAGTTGGGAAGAGTGTCACAGATTCAGTGGATCTACAGCCTGGACTATGGGCTGGCTGGCTCTTTGGACAGAAATGGAGAATAAAAAGGCAGGGTGGTATTGTGAATAAACAGCAAGGAGGAGTCTGCCTGGGGTCAGAAAAATTATGGAACAACAATTTTAGAAACCATTCTTCCAAAGGCATCACATTTGACTGGATTCATTCATACAGAAATTTATGTCACCAAACATTGCCGAAAACAGTAAACTAAGCAGCAAACAGTTGGTGGAATTTAATGTCTGGCAGGATAGAGAGAATGAGAATAGAAGGCAAGTGCCATTGCCAGTGGGTGAGTGACTATACCAAGCTGCAAACCCTCAGCACCGATATCCCATGTTTATCACTGTACATGGATATGGGCTGGAGGGGAGATGTAGGGAAAGAGCTGATTTCACTACAATAATCAGGAAACAAACAAACTCCACAAAAGGTGGTGAGATAGTGTGATGGTCTGAATATGGTTTATCCCCTCTGAGACTCATGTCAGAGTTTAATTCTCATTTGGAGACATTAAGAGAGTGAAATTTTGATCCAGCTATGATCTTTTGGGAAGTGATCAGGATTAGATAAACTTATAAAAGTGTAGCCCTGAGAGAGAGAAAGAGAGAGAATAAAAGAAGAAGGAGGAGGAGGAAGAGGAGGAAGACGTAGAAGAGAAGAGAGGAGAGGAGAAAGGGAGAGGGGAAGACAACCAGGAAGATCAGGGGAGGGGAAGGGGGGGGAGGACAGGAGAGGGAAGGGAACGGAAGATACACATGCACTCCTTGTCTCTCGCCACATGATACCTTATGCCATCTGGTAACTCCGCTAGATGAAGGCCAATCAGATGTGTCCCCTTAACTTTGGACCAGAACTGTGAGCAAAAGTAAACCTTTCTTTTTAAAAACACACCCAGTCTGTGGTATTATGTCATTAACAACAGGAAATTGGTAGCAATGGTGAGGTTATCGCTAATGATAAATACCTGAAAATGTGGAAGTGACTTTGAAACTCCTTTGTGCTTGCAGGGATGCATTAGGCCTCAATACACATTTTCTGTTCTCCTACATCCCCCCCCCCATTTTTGTAATAGCAGCAGCAGAATATCAATCACTGCTCTTCATCCCTTGAGGAAGTACTTAAGTGTAATCATCCTATCTTATATCTTGAGGTCTGACCTTTAACGATTGTATTAGTTATTTTTCTCTCATTGCTGAGACAAAAATGTCTAAAACCCAAAATTAAGGAAGGAAAGTTTTATTTAGCTCACAGTTTGTGGAGGTTTCAGTCCATACTCAGCTGGCTCCAAGGCAAAGTGGCACATGGCAAAGGGCAACAGTTCATAGCAGCAGAAAACAGCAAAAGCAGCAAGAGCAAAAGGGAGGAGCAACCGAGAGCAAGCCTCTTTCTCTCCCTTATATTGTACACATGCTCCCCACCCTAGGGTGGGTGTATCACTCACACCCATAATCCCAGCATTGAACCATGAAGCAATCATAAACTCTAGGAGCCCACCCCCTGACTGTACGAGGCTTTGGGGGGACATCTGGACACAAATCATAACAATAACTATGCCTCCACAGTTGTAATGTATCAATACTGATTCTTATGGAGGACCTACCTCTGTCTGACTGCCTATAATATTTCTAACTAACTTAGTTGTCCCAGGTCTGAAGAAATATCCCTAACTACTGTGAGGGGGCACAGGGTAAAGATCATTCTGGCAACTTCCAGTTGAAGAGGGTTATACATGTGATCAGCAGTCAGAGATACTCCCCAGAGTACCTATCTAAAAACACTCTGTAGAGACCAAGCATTCTTGCCTCAGGTAGGCATACAGCTTTGAGTATGCTATATTAATCATAGCAATGAGGAGATTGTCCAGTATTCCTGGCAGGCCATGATGATAGACAAGTTTTTTGGCCTCCTGGGTAGATTTCTTCATTTGTCACCAGGGAAGACTCTTACTGGTGAGGGAAGTAAAGTCAAGTTCCATCATGGCTGCATCATGAGAGGGATTTCTCCATGGTCACACACTTCTAGAAGGTACTTGCACCATCTGTCCATTTCCCACAATGACTCGAGCAAACCCCTGCTCCAATGTCAACAGGGTAACTGGTCCCTCCCATTTCCATATCTCTGGGAACCACCATAGCACTTGTGCTTTCTCCTTTTTTCCATACTCTTGTACTTTTTTTGTCTTTTTTGAGAGGGTCCCACTATGCAGTTCAGGCTGGACTTGAGCTCACTTCGTACCCCAGGCTGGTCTCAAATTTACAATGATCCTCCTGCCTCAGCTTCCTGAGTGCTGGGATTACAGGTGTGCACCATTATTCCCAGTTGGTCTTGTACTTTTGGCCAATATAACTTCAGCAGAGTGCTATCCATATCACCAATAGGAATCAAAAAATTAAGTGTAAACATTGCAAGATCAAAGTAAGATGATGGCCTACCATGACTTACTCCCCCTTATTTTTGTACTAGTCTTTTTAATCATCAAATGTACACTTTCAATGCATGCACATTACTGAAGTCTACCAAACTGGTCTTTTGTTAGTGGTCCAGGAGGACCAGAGTCTGAGCACACATGACCTATACAGAAAGAGGCAGTCTTCTCTGAACATCTTTCTGCAGTCACAAAAACAAATTGAACAGAGGGGGATCTAGGGTGCTTTTTATAGCGGCTGTCTCTAAGCAATTAATGACATTAACTACATAAACAGAATCATATAAAATGTTAATAGAGTCTGCTAGAGTACATTCTAATACAGTAACCACAGCAACTAATTCTGATCTTTGAGCTGGAAGTTCAGGAGTAGGAACTTTCTAGTGATTTCGCATAGTCCAGCAAGCAGCAAAACTATGAGAAGATCCATCTGTAAAGTAAGCTCAAGCATTCACAAGAGGAATAGTCTGAATATTTCTAGATAAGATAAACAAATAAATGGCACTATAGCTATACAAAATTATCAGAAGGATAGTGATCATCAATAAATTCTATACAATCTGCAAAGGTCATCTGTCAGACAAAGGAAGTCTGCAATCAATGAGTACGCTGTGCAGGATCAATAGAAGGAAAATACAATTGGAACCAGATCCCAAGAGCTGTGTGCTGTGGTGGCAGGCTTACTGAGTTAGTTTAGCCATTATATATATATATATATATATATATATATATATATATATATAGTTAGGGAGATAAAGCCATTCAACAAGTTGTCATTTATTGTCCACTACTTGACCAAGAAATGCTGTAGGACAGCAAGGAGTGGGCAACACATTCAGCATAAGAGGCATGATTAGAATAACTCAAAAAAACCTGCTTATTCACTAGAGTGGCCTCTCTCAGCTAGATCTCTCTAAGGGCTTCAGGTGTAAGAACATAGGGATACCCCAAATTTGGATCTCCCTACAATGTTTTATATAGATTATTCAACTGGTATTAGGTATTCCTAGGTTAGGGTGAATCCAGTTAATATCCCCAATAAGTTTTGGAAATCATTTAATGTTTACAATGAGTTTTTTCTTAATGTTAATTTCTGGACTCAAACTGCTCTCTCTGTTACCAGAATTCCCAAGTAACTATAGGAGGAGATAGTTTGAATTTTCTCTAGGCCTGTGAATAACACAAATTGTATCAAAGCCTATTTGATGCACAAAAAGAAGGGTAAGTTGTTGCTGAGAATTGACAACAAGCAATATATTATCCATATAATGTATTTTTAGGTTTGAGGGAATTTTTAATAACAGGATCTAAAGACTGAGCAACAAAATAATGACAAAGCGTAGGACCGTTCATCATCCCCTGTGGCAAAGATTCCATGGTTCTCTATACATAGGCTGAGCATAATTAGTAGTAGGGACAGACAAAGCAAAATTAGGTTTGCCCTGCTGATTTAAGGGGATGGTAAAAAATGAATCCTTAAGATAAATAACTATCATAGGCCAGTCCTGTGGAACTGCAGTAGAGGAAGCAAGTACATGCCGCAGAGCACCCTTAGGGTAAATGTATAGCTCTTAAATACTGAAGCAACCTCCACGTTCCTGATTTCTTTGGTATAACAAAAACAGGAGTATTCCAAGAGCAAGTGGAAGGCTCATACTATGTCTCACCTTCAACTATTTGTCTATTAACACTCATAAGTAAGTGAGCTTCTCTTTTGACAGGGGCCATTGATTCACACAAACAGGAACATCAGTTTTCCATTTTAATGAGAGAGTGGTTTATGGCTGGGGAAAAGCCATAATGACCCCATTAAAAATTTGTCTCATAATCAGGTTCTCTTTTATCCCTCTGCTACACTTCCGTAGGTCTGGGATTGCCTTGTTGATTTTTCCTTGTCTTTGTCCTGGAACACATCCCATATTTTGCATCTATCCACGGGTAGAATTGCCTTACTAGTAATTTGAATCTGTGATTCTTCCAGCAAATCCCTTCCCCACAAATTGACTGAGATCCCTGCAATAGGTAGCTGAAAGTTTCCCTTAAAGCTATCAGGGCCTACATAAGGCAGCGGTATAGCACTGCATAATCTGCCTGGATGACCACCAAGGAGGTTACTGTTGCTCAGGTGGGCCAGGCAGGTGATCACTGAAATGGAGTTATCACTAAACCATCTGCACTGGTACCCTTTAATTCCTAAAAATACTTTCCTTTAGTCTTAATAGTATACATAGGCCTTGAGATATCTTAAATGGAGAATATCTCCTCATGGAAGATACTGCCAGATCTTTTATGCCCTTAGATCTGTTCTCAACTAGCAGTTCTAGTTTTGACAAAAGGTAAAAGAATCAATTGGGCAATATAATATCCTGGTTCAAAAACCCAGCTATCATATGATTGAACCACAACCTGAATTTCTCCCAGATAGTCTGAATCAATAATCTCAGGAAATAACTCAACACCCTGTAGATTTAACTTCCCTTTTCCTAAGACAAAACCCATAGTACCTAAGGGAAGCGGTCCTATCTTAGTTACTTTTCTCTCATTGCTGAGATAAAATACCTGACACCAAGAATTAAAGGGAGAAAAGGTTTATGAACTCATAGTTTGTGGAAATTTCAGTCCATACTTGGCTGGCTCCAAGGCAGGGTGGCACCTGACAGAAGGGAACAGTTCATGATGGGGAAGACAGCAAAAGCAACAAGAGCAAAAGGGAGAAGCAGCAGCAAGCAGCCTCTTTCCCTCCCTTACATTATATGCAAACTATTTGCTCCAGGGCAGGTGTGCAGCACTCACATCTATAATCCCAGCAGTAGACCATGAATCAATCATAAACTCTAGAAGCCCACGACAAGACTGCATGAAACTTTGGGGGGACACCCAGGCCATAAACCATAACAGGTCCCCAGATTCCCGTGTGGATTTTAATAGGTTTATTGCCACCTATTTAGTAGGTTTATCAAGGTTACCTACTCAGCAGCTGGAAGGTCTAATTGTGTACTTCCTGGGGTTCTCTTGGTAAGGGATTTACTACTCCTCCAGAGACCTCCCCCCCAAAGACTGGAGCTGTAATCTATACTAGATAAGCCTTTATTGTTTGTCAGGTCTGGGGCCCAGCCTGCATCCTGTTTCCCAGTCAGTGTGTCATTTTTGTGATACTTAGGACCACATTTAGTAGCCTCATGATCTCCTTTCTAACGGCTAGGGCAGAGGGCCTGTGCTTTCCCTTCTGGAGGAATGATCAATACACTGTTTTTTTGCATGGAGTTGGGTACATTGTTTATGAATATGCCTTATATTGTTACAATTAAAACATTGTGTTTTTGGAGAAAGCCTGATTTTGTTTAATGAAATTATCAGTTAATGAATTCTGCCCCTTTACTCTGGCTGAGAAAATTTTTCATATTCAGTCACTTTTGTTTTCTTTTGCCATCTTGCTTGGCTCCTCTCTACTGCAGAGCTCCCTGTTGTTGATTTATTACACGTTTCACCTGGGCAGACCTTTTTGGTCGCTGCTGGAGTTGGTTATTGGTCATATGTATAAGGGCAGCACAGAGCCAGAGTGCCTCAAACAGTCAAGCTACCTCCATATTGAAAGAGGCATTACAATTATGGAAATTTGGATGTATCATTTTGCTTTGTCTTTAATACTTCTTGCATTTCTATAGTATGATTTGTGAGACTTGTGCATCTGTAAAGATGGACACGTCTTCCACTTTTATTTGAAGCACTTCTCAATGTCCAGCCACCTTCTGAGGGATTGATCCTGAGAAAATAAAGCACAGTAATGTCAATGAGACAAATCAGATATTGACATAATATAAAAATTAAAAGCAACCGTGCCACCACTCACAATAGAAATATAATCCGGTAAAAAATAGAGACAAGACAAACCATATACTTACATATGATAAAGACCCACTTTTTAGTACTATGTCACCATTAGCAATAGAGATGGGATCAGTAATAATAACACAGAGTAAATTAAAAGGCTAAGATTAGTAGAAGTTAATATTAATGATACAATTGGAGGAGTTGGGGTAAGGCCGATGGGAGAAGTGACTTAAAAGAAAAAGAAAGAAAAAGAACAAAAGGGAGAAGGAGGAGAGGAAAGGGGGATGTAAAATTTCGTGAAAGAATTTTTAGAAGTAAATTAAGTAAAGGTGACAAAGAATAAACAAGGAAAAGAGAAGAAAAGCAAGAAAAAAAGCAGAAATAAAAAGAAAGAAGCCAGAAGAAAAAAGAGAAAAGAATAAAACAAACAACAAACAGATGAGAATCCCTCAAAAAACAAACAATAAAGAAGAGAAATGGTCTAGAATATTCTTCCAGGTGTAGGTGTTTGGGTGAGTAATTCCCTTCTAGTACCTGTGGTACTGGACTCCATCAGCTATAGGGAAGGAATAGCGGGACCGGTTGTGTCCCCACACTTATTTTTCTCTGTGAGCATGCTGAGGGTCACCCAGCCTCTCCTCTTGGTCAGAGTCATCCATGGTGTGTTGTCTCCCTCCGGAGAGTTTTGGTCTGTCTTTGTTTTCTTCTCTGTGCAAAGATACTCTCATCTATAACTAGTTTTTCAGCCTGCAGGCTCACGGGGTAACTCACTTGCTCTCTGTCCATACACCCAGGAAGTACCAAATGTCCAAGCAGGGGCACGTCACTGATCATGTCCAGGGATTAAAAAAGCAAACAGAGCACTGAGTTCTCTGTTGGAAGCAGGTAGAGAGGGGAGCCAAGCAGCCCACTGGACTCACTCCCGGCACTTTCCAGCCCAATCCCCTCAGCAGTTGCTTGTGATTGGCCTGACTTCTTGCCACAGAGTGAGAGTCCACTTTGTTCTTTATAGCCTGAAGTTCTTGGTGCATGAACTTCTCAGGAATATCTGTTACTAACCCTCTCACTCTCCATGATTGTTTCTTGTGACTATCTCCCACATGGTCATTGGAGTTTAACTCCAAAAGCCCTGATGTGTTGGTTGTTTTGTGACTTCTGATTCCAAGAGTTCTTTGATCTTAAATAACAAATCCCTCTGTGTTCAATAATAAATCCCTCATATCACCCTTAAGTATGATGGATACAGATTTCCTCTCGAATGCTAGCTTGCCACGTGGAAAAAGTCACTTTCAGTGTAAAGCTCTGTGCTCTATTTGCAGCTTACAAAGACTTGTTTTTTGGTTTTTTGTTTTCTCCTGGAGCTATCACTGCTCATCTGTTGTTCATCACTGGGGATGCTGGCCCTCTCCAGGCTGAGATTATGTTTGTGGAGTCAGGTCCTCCTTCCTGAGAGCTAGGGTTAGTGCTCCACACTGCTGCGCTTTCTTTTTCTCCGTGTTGTCCTCTGTGATATTCAACTTTTTCACTGGCTTTGCTTTGATTCCTTGTGAGCTTCTCTTTCTCCTTGCTCAGTAGTTGCTTTCCAGATGTCTCAATTCCAGGTCCAAGAGAAGTTGTGATTTGCTGCTGGCAAACAGACTAGAAATTCTGTCATCTTTGCTCTTCCCAAACTTTTGTATTTCTATAGCATTTATTTCCAAAATCTCCTATTTTCCCCCTTTCCTTTTTAGTGAGGTATAGAAAAGTTTTATTAGGCAGAATTAAAGAGTGCACTCAGAAAAAGTACAATGCCGGCCCTCAAGAGAGGTGTCTGTCCTTTGTCTTCTTAGTCTATCCAAGCCATTGCCAATTTTGTTTATATTTTTGAAAATCAACTCTTTGTTGTGTTCATCATCACCATCCTCGTCATTGTTGTTATTATTGTGTGCTGGGAATCAAACCCAGAGCCCAAAGCACGCCGGGTAAGAACTCTCGTATTGTAATTGCAGTCCCAATTCTTGTGTATTTTAGAAATCTCTTTTAGTTTTCTGTTTGATCGTTATCATTTCTTTCCTTTTATTAATTTTGGGTTGGTTTGTCTTTGTTTTCATATTTCCTTGAGATGCCGTGATAAGTTGTTTCGGATTGTTCTGCTTTTTGATACAGGCATCACTTGCCATATACCTCTCTTAATACTGTCCTGCTGTATCTCACAGGTCTTATGTTTCCATTTTCATGCTTTTAAAGAAATTTAAAATTTTCCTTCTTGATTTCTTCTTTAACCCATTGTTTGTTGAGAATTGTTTAATTGCCATGTATTTGCATAACTTACAAAATTCTTATTCTTCATTTCTAATTTTGTGGTACTCTTTTGTGGGAAGATGCTGAATATCATTATTTTTTTCAACACAGGAGATTGAATGCAGGACCTTTGCACTTAGCTACAGTCCTAGCCCCTCTACATATTGCAAATTTATTTTACTTATTGATTTAATATTTTTATTGTATTTTGTTTATTTACTGTGGTACTGGGATATTGTCTTCACACTGGGCTACATTCCCACTCCTTAAAATTTTTTGTTTGTTTATTTTTAAAATTTTGACACAGGGTCTTGCTAACTCACTAATTTGTCCAGGCTGGCTTGAACTTGTAAGCCTTCTGTCTCAGGAGTGTTGATATTACACATTTCTGCCACCATGGATAGAGTTCAATTTTTGAAAATTTATTGCCTCCTATGTAGTCTATTCTGGAAAATGTTGTATGTGTTGTTGAAAAGAATGTGTATTCTATAACCATTGTGTGGTATGTTCTGTACTTCTCTTTACATTTTCATTTTGAGTTTTTTCTTGATTTCTTTAGGGTCCTGGCCTTGCTATATGTTCTAGGCCCTCTGACATGTTGCTATGTAGCTCAGGCTGATCTCAGACTTCCAATCCTCCTGTCTCAGCCTCTCCAGTGCTGGATTACAGATGTGTGCCACCACGTCCAGCATGCATACATCTTTTAGGTGCATTTGGATTAGTTTGTGCTTAGCTCTACTGCCAATTTTCTGTCAGGATGAATTTGTCCATGGTTAAAAGTGGAGAGTTAAATTCCCCTCCTATTATTGTAATAGAGTGTCTTTTCCTTTAGGTCTATAAATTTAGACCTTTTGATATTAAATATAAATATAATTATAGCTGTTTTTCCTCTTATTAAATTGACCACTCTGTCATTATGTAATAACTCTCATCATTTTTTTTCTACTCTTGATTTAAAGTCGATTGCAGTGGTGGTAAGCCTATGGCACACATGTTATTTGTTTTTCTTTTAAGACAAAATATGTTAATGTCTGAGTTGTTTTTTCTGAACTAAAATTTCAGTATGCAGATTTAATTGCAGTATTGGCACTTTGTGATAAATAAGTGAATTTTGAGTTGCAGTTTTGGCATCCAGTTCTAATAGGTTCACCATCACTAGTTTATTGGATCTGATGTAAGTATCTCTACTCTTGCTTTCTATTGGATTCTGTTTGCATTTACCTTTTTTGCTTCACTTTGAGTCTATGTGTGTCCACAGAGATGAAATGAGTTTCTCATAAGCAGAATATAATTGTGTCTTTTTAAATTACTTTTCTGGCTGTAGGGGTTGAAGCCAGGGGTTTCTCACTGAGCTACATCTTCTCCCCTCTTTATTTTTTATTTTGGGACAGAATTTGCTAAGTCACTAATTTGCCCTGGCTGGACTCAAACTTGGGATCTTCCTGCCTCAGCATCCAAGGGTATAGGAATGGGTCACTGAGGTTGGCTATATCTTTCTTAATCCATGTAGCCAATCTATATGTTTCAATTAAAGAATTTAATCCACTTACATGTAAGGTAAGTATTGGTAAGGTAAGGTTTTATTCTATCATTTTTGCCACGGTCCAGCCACAGCAGGTCCAAGAGATTCCTGCAGGAGAGAATGACGTGGGCAAAGAAATGAACAACACAGACATCAGAGGTCCTTCTGGTGGCACAGGGGAGCAAGGCTTCTTTGACACAGAGAAATGTTTTTTGCTTCATTATATATTTTTGCAATTACATATGAAACTTGGCAGTTTAAACAGTCTTTGTTCAGATACAATGAGGTTTCTATTTTGGTTACAGATTCAGACATGGTTGACTGATCATCTGGCCATAATCCTAGCAGAAAACCAATTTTTCTAAAGTACATTTAAAAAAAGGAAGCAAAAAGATCAATCACTAGAGGTTCTTGATTAGGTATAATTTTTCAAAGAATTGTTCATTTGTCTATTGGGCAACAAAACCCACATTTACAATATCTCCATCTAGAGCCAGTCCAGCACACACAGGGTGTTCGCCTAATGTTTTCCCACACACTGAGGTTTGCACAGCTTACCTCTCCCCTTCTTGTGGGTGAACATTGGCACACAGGAGGTAGAGGATTGATGTAAATCTCTGTGGTGGCTTTTACTCCCTCTTTCAACCCTGAAAGGATGTCTTTTACCCTGGGCTGTGATTCTTAACTACTTTCAGTTCGGATCCTTCAGGTCCCCAGCCATCCTTTATCAATAGTACAGAGAATATCTGGAAAGCCATGATTAAAAGAGAGTAGAGAGAGGCCACATACCCAACCCGTGCGGTCCCTACTTTGCAGATACCCAGATACTGCCAGTCCTGACTTTGTCAAGGAACTGGCACTGGAAGGTCTCTGGCACATTTTGTTACTTATTTCCTAATTTTTTCTTCCTTTTCCCTTTATCCACATCTTTCTTTGTGGTTAAGTGATGTTTCCTAGAAGTCTGTCTTGATTCCTTGTTATTTTTGGTGTGTTCTATTGGGTTAATAATATCCCTTAGTTATTGCAGGTTGATCAGTTTTGCAAAGAGGCTAATGGAATGATTTCAGGGTTGCAGGAGGATCAGAGACTTCTCACAGATTTTGTGATTCTATCAGGGCTAAGACTATTTATTTGATTATCAGAAGAGGAGAGGGAGTACTCAAGAAGGGCAGATTTACTCAAGGACTTCTCCAAGTAAGGTATTAAATTAATCCATCCAGGAGCGAGATGCCTGAGGCTGTAGTCTTTATCTAGTTCAGATCTGATCCAGGTGTCCTTGGCTGCAATCTTGTCTTATCATTTGAGGATTTGCGTCTTCATCCGCCATGATAGGTTTTAGTAGGGATTGGTGACTCCCAGAGGTTCACTTATTATGAGTCTGTTGCCCACTTCCAAATAAGCAGCCTAGGCTTTAGACAGATTTACAAGTAAATATAAAAAGCCAATTCATTAATTTAAATTCTGCTTCATAGTGGTTTCCATCAACATCCTATTATAGGTTTTTGATTAGTGGTTAACATAGACCTTATAGTGTTTGACTTTAAATGCTGGTTTCAGATGATAGCAACTTAACATTGACATAAAGATAGGGAAAGAAATAAGAGAGGAAAATACCATTTAAAAACTCAACACCTGCATTTTATTCATTGCTACATTTTGAATTTTTTTTTGGCTTTTTTGAGACAGGGTCTCACTCTGCCATTCAGGCTGGCCTTGCGCTCACTTTGTAGCCCAGGCTAGTCTTGAACTTGCAATGATCCTCCTGCCTCAGCCTCCCGAGTGCTGGGATTACAGGCATGCGCCACCACGCCTGGCTACATTTTGAATTTTTGATGTCTCATTTTATATCATTTTTTAATTTTAAAGATTAAAAGCTAACAAAACAACAATGAAGACAAAAAGCAACACGAATACAACAAAAAATAGTGCATGACCTCAAAACAAACTGATAGGAATTAACAATAGTTGCTGCATTACATACTGTTATCTTCAACAAAGTTGCTCAGTGCACCAGATGTAAGAACGTAAGATCCATCAAACAATAAAAGATAGTAACAAGTAATAATAAAAAAAAACACTGGAAATGATGCAGAGCTTCACCATACAAGATGGTAGGAGTTCAACAATGGTTCTTATGCTGCATATTGTTTTCAGATCAGTCATTTTGATCACCAGATACAAGCATGCAATATTGGTCAAGAAAAAGTAAACTTTTAAGCATTGACTGTACCTTTCAATAAATCACAGACATCAGCAATACACCTATCCCAGCTATCCTTATATATACATATAAATTTTGTTTTTCATTTTAAAGAAAAGAAGAATAAAAACCAAAATAACAAAAACAAATACATAAACAAAACAGCGTAGACAACAATAAAAATGATACAGAATTTCAAAGCATGGTGATAGGATATTAACAATGGTTGTTATGTTACATAATGTCATCTTAAAAATGGCTGCACATATAACCAGATATAGGCATGCAAGACTGATCAAACAATTACACATTAACAGTTCCTTTCAATAAACCCACAGATTATTAGTAGTACAATTATCCTAGCTATCTTGTGTACACATATATGATGGAGACCACTGTGAAGGAGACCTGAGCAGGACTTAAATTAATCAACTGGTTTTTCATGTTCACTTGTGAACCTGTCCAAGTCTCCTTATCTGCAAATGGCGGACTCATTGTAAGTGAACCTCTGTGAGTCACTGATTCCTACTAAAACCTCTGGTGGTGAATGAGTTACAAAGCCTCAGAGGAAAAGACAAGATCACAGCCAGGGACACCTGGATCAGATCTCAACTGGATAAAGACTATAGCTTCGGGCACCTCATTCTGGAGTGGATTAATTTAAACCTTATTTAGAGAAGTCCTTGAGTGGTTCCACCCTTCTTGAGTACTCTCCTCCCTTCTGATAACCAAATAAATACAGACAACCCAGAGAAGGTCTTGGTTTTAGTCCTAAGAGAATCTTGAATTCTGTGAGAGGACTTTAATCCTCCTCCAGCCCTGAAATCATTCCATTTGTCTCTTTTTATTTAGCCTTCACAGTGCACTCATTCAGGAGATTGTAGATCAGATTAGCCCACAATAACTCAGGGATATTACTAACCAGATACATATACATATTTTTTCCTCTTCCTTCTTTCTTTTTCCTCTACCCTCCTTTATCCCAGATCTGGCTCCTTTCCTATTTGAGCAGTTTCTTTTCATTTTCACAAATATTGTATCTTTCAGATTTTATTTACTCTTTCAGATTCTTATAATAGAGAGGAAATATGGTGTTTACGTATGTGAATCTGATCTCTTTCACTTATGAGTATTGTTTCTAGTTGCAACCATTTACCTACAAAAGCCTTCTAGTTTATGTTTTTTTTTTTTTTTATAGCTGAGGAATACTCCAATGTATAAAACTACCACATCTTACTTATCCATTGCTCAGTTGATGGGCATTTGGGTTCTTTCTAAGGTTTAACTATGACAAATTGTGCTGGTAAAAACATGGGGGCATATATGTTGCTATGGTATGATATTTTCAGTTCTGGAAAAATACCCAGGAGGGGAATAGCTGGGTTGAATGAGACCTCTAATCCTAGTTTCGTGAGCAATCTTCATACTGATTTCCATAGTGGTTTCACCAGTCTACACTCCTACCAACAGTAGAGAAGAGTTCCCTTTTCCCCACAGCGCCTCCAGCATTTGTTCTGGGTTGGTTGATGTCTTCATGATAGCCATTCTTTCTGGGGTGAGATGGAATCTCAGTGTTGTTTTAAGTTGCATTTCTCAAATGACTAATGATGTTGAACATTTTTTCGTGTATTTATTTGCCATTTGTATTTCTTCATGTGAGAAGTGTGTATTAACCTAAGATGTCCATTTTTGTATTGCGTCTTTGAATTTGGAAGGCCTGATATTTTAAAATTCTTAATATCCTCCAGACAGGAGTCCTTTGTCTGAGGGACAATTGGCTAAATGTTTTTCCAAATTGTTGGGTTTTCTTTTCCCTCTGTTGGTGATTTCTTTTGATGTGCAGATCTTTTCAATAAGATGAGATCCCAGTTGTTGATTCTTTGAATTTCCCATGCAGTTTCATTTTTGTTCATAAACTCTCTACCTACACCTTAGTCTTTTTTTTGTTTAATTTTATTTTAAAGACAAAAGAATGGAGACATATGAACCAGAAAAGCCATAAACAATATAGAAAATACAAAGTGATACAGAATATAGTAGGGAATTAGAACTGGATGTTGCATTACATAGTTATCTTCACATTAGTTAACACAAAAACATTAAAGGAAATACCAAATTATAGATAAGATAGTAGGGAATTTGCACTGGATGCTGTATAATATAAAGTTATCGAGACTTCCGGGAAGATGGCGACCGGGTAGGCAGCAGAGAGAGAACCTCCCAGAGGATTACCACCCAAACAATGAAATATAGCAATATGAAGACAGAAATAAGGACTTCCGGGAAGAAGACGACCAGCCGAGAGAGCGAGTGTGGAGGGAAGAACGGCTTGAGCTCCTGAACCCGACAGAGAACGCGCTACTGGGACAAACTGCGCCAAACCGGGCAGCGCTCCGGGATCCCGCTCAGAACCCCACCCCCGCAGCCAGCGCTGCGCGAACTGGAGCAACAGCGACCGCCCTGCGGGATTTCTGAGTCGGGGAAAATCTCCATCCAGGGAAAAACATCTGAACGGCACTCCTGTCTGCACGATCACAGGGTGAGTTAAGTGCGCGCTCTAACTGGTTTTTCCTGAATCGGGAAGAAGCTCAGCCCAGCAAGAGACATCAAAGCAGCTTCAAGGACTGCGGGATCTCCTGGGTGGGAAGACCTACTTAGGGGCCCCAACGGGTTTTGTGAGGGGGGAAGGAGCTCCACCCAGGGAGGAACACCTGAGTGGCCTATCTGCAAGAATCCTGGGGTCGCGAGCTGTTTATTCGCCCCGGCCAGGTCTTGGGGTAGGGAGTAGAAGCGGAAATCTCAGCAGACAGCTTAAGGGACATTCTCCCAAAGAGAAGTAACCATTGGAGCAGCGTCTGCAGCAGACCTTTGCCTGCTGAACTGTCTGTGGAATTTATAGCTCCACATTTTGAATCTGATACCCAAAAATGGGAAAACAGAGGAACAAAACGCAGTCTCAAAACTCAACCCCACCCAGAACAAGTTCTGAATGCGAGGATACGGGGAACCAGGAAATCACATACCTGTAAGTTATGAAACCATTGCATCCGAAATGAAACAACTCCAACAGGCCATAAAAGAGCTTAAAGCAGAAATAAGCCACATACCCACAATAATTTCTCAGATAAAAAACGAGCTGAAAACAATGATGGAAGAAATGTTCCGTGCACATAGAGAAGATATAGACAAAAGACTAGAAGAAAATAGGAAACAAATGGAAACGTTACAAGAGCAAATTA